>CAWUHX010000160.1:0-57561 GCA_963922205.1 Romanomermis culicivorax | reverse complement strand
TTCCAATCAATTCGAAGCATAAATAATTGTTGAATTTTACCGTATTTGAATTGCAATGAACCTCACGGTTTTTTGTTTTTCTGTTGAATTTTTATAATTCTTTTATATCTTTTCCTTTCTCATTTTTTGCTGTATGTTTCACATTTTCCATCAATTATATACCTCTTTTTTCTTTTCTCTTGAAGTCCTAGTTTTTCTCTGCTTCAATCCTTTTTGTGTTTCCTCTATACATTTTTCCATTTTTCTAATTTTGTTTACTATTTGAAAAATAAGGTGTGGCCATTTTTCAAATTTTTTCAGATTTATTTTCACTCCAATAAATTCTATATAATTTTCATTTCTTTACTTCTATTCGTTCTCGTTTTCAATTTTTTCGTGATTTCTTCAGCAGTCTCTTTTTTGTTCTATTATTCCTCCGTTTTGAAGTTTTGTGTTTCATATCTTTTTTTTATTTTGTTGAATTTGTTTTATTCTTTTTTCTGTTTTTTACTCAGTCATTACATAACTTTTCTGATTTGATTCTTTTATTTTTCCTGAAATTTTCTATAACCTTTGGCAGTTTGCAGTTTCTAGTGCTTTCTGTTTTCAATGACTTTTTCTTCCCGAACGATTTCATGTGTCATTTGTCTATTTTGTTTATTTTCTTTCTTGTTATTCGTTTTTAACCTTTCTCTGGTGCAGCTCAGCTCGAGCGTAAAGGCCCTGTTATACCTCGCCGCGAGGTACCGCGCGGCGCCGGTTGTCCTATTCATACTAACAAGCGGTGCCACGCGGCGCGGCGCGGTATCACGCGGTGGCTTGTCATACTTCACCGCGGGGTACCGCGCGGTGCCGTACGGCGCCGCTTTCTTACTTTTGGATTTTGCTCTTCTCAAAAAATGTGTATTGCTCGTCTCGACAAAAGCAAAATACGAAAAATGCGAAAAAGATGAAAAATACGAAAAAAAATCGAAAAATAAAAAGCGCAAAAGAAAAATAAAAATCAATCATTCCTGCACGGTGCAGATAGAAGATTGCAAAAAAGCCTAGTCTAAGGATTTTGGGCTCTTGCTTCAATTTTTTTCTCATTCCAACGATTAATAGCTCTTGAACTGCTGAGAAATATCAATTTATATAAATTGATTTTGAAAAATTGAATATACGATTATTCATTCACATGTGTGCTATATACAGGATCCAGATCTGATCTGGGTCCGGTCGAACCTGCTGTTTAGGACCCAGATATAAAGTGGATCCATCTCCTTTCCCTACTATTCGGGAAATCGGGACATTCGGGGAATAGAGATTAACGGATTTTTTTGGGAAATAGGAAATTTATTTATTATTCGGTGGGGGGGGGGGGGGGAATATGGACTTTTGGACAATCGGGATGTTTGTGGAAAAGAGACGTTGGGGGAATAAAGACACAATCGGAATGTGCGAGTACACTTGCTGTAGGAACATGTTTACACCTACTTTGCATATTCATAATCTTTACACATCAATGTCTTCATTGCAAATTGAGTGATCAACTTCTTAGTAAATCTTCATTGAAAATTAAGTAATCAATTTCGTAAAATAATTTGACAAGTGTCAGAATTCAACGTTCAAGTGAAAAATATGATTCAGCTACATGTATAGATGTCACAGTATGCAACAATGTGTTATAACAACAGTATGCTGCAACTTTAGAACGCATAAGTTGTTCGAAAATTTCGGTTCAGTTGAAACCTGATGGCGGCGCCGCCCGGCGCCGCAAAAATTACAAAAACCTATTCATACTTCAAAGGTGGTACCGCGCGGCGCCGCTTTTTCGTATGGATAGAACAACCGGCGTCGCGCGGTACCGCGCGGTGAAGTATGACAGGGCCTTAAGTCTCTTTGACGAAACCGGCCCCTGTTTTTTGTGGAATTAATTTCTCTTACTTTGCTTATTTCCTTCTTTCTGTTGCAACTTCTTCTATTGACTTTTCTTTTCTTCAATGCCGTAATGCTGTTTACTATTTTTTCTTAATCGGATTCATTCATTTCTTTTTTTCGCCTCTTTCTTTTTGCTTTCTTCTTATGTTTTTGTTATTTATATTTTCTTTCTTTGTTGTTTTTTCTTTCTTTGTTGTTTCTTTTTTCTTTTTTTTCCTTTTTTGTATTTTTTCTTTTCTATTTTTAAGTCGTTAATCCGTTTTTGTCTTCCTTGTTTTATTTTCTGGTTCCTCTTACTAGTTTTGCTTTGTCTTTCCCTCTGTTCGGGCTCGTTTCTTCTTCTTTCCTCCCATCCTAATTTTTACATTTCGATTTTTGCGTTTCTTGCTCCGTTTTTCTTCATAATTTTCTCTTTTAGATATTTTCGCCAAAAACAATGACTTTTCAAGCTCTGACGAAAAGAACGCCTTTCCTGTCGGCCCGGAACCGAAAATTCAGAACGTCAATTTCGACAAAGCAAGGCAAAATGTTCAATTTATCGGTTCGTCGAATCTTTTCGACCGACAAAGTCCAGTTTCTAGAGCAACGGCGCAATTCCCACAAAATTCTCGGGAAATTAACGCTAAAAATTCCCAAGAAAATCGTAAAATTTTTACGAAAGTGTCTAAAAATGGGCAAATTCCCGTTTTCGCGCTTCAAAATACCGTTTTGGCACACCAAAATCAACCTTCTTTCGCCCAGCATATTCCCGTTTCGGATTTGAATTCAAATTTTCAACAAAATACCGACATTCAAATTCCAAAGCCGGAAGAAACGTTCGACATTCGCAATTTATCGTCGCCTTTTCGTCCTGCAGTAAACAATGGAGACGAAATTGACGATCAAAATTCCGATAATGACAATGCTCATCCAAGTGCGACCAAAAATGATGGAATAATGGACGGTAGTCAATTGTCAAATTTGATAAATAAAAAATTCGAATTCATCGTCGCCAATTTGACCGACGACGGTTATTTGATGAAGAATTCGGATCAAAAAACTTTAAAAAATTTGAGCGAATCGTTCGCCAAGTATTTAGAAAAATCTTTACATCCCAATTCTATAGATCAGGATAGAATCACCGATCAGGAAGAACAAATTTTGGACGATACAAGCCGGAAAGTCATCGAAAAATTCAAATTGCAACATCGTCCCATTTCGTCGAACAATGAACGGCAGCAACCTATCAAAAAGATTTCGACCAATAAAAACGATCGAAAATTCCAAACTCCGCCCACTTTGCGGCTGCCACTGATGCAGACGTCGGAAGAACGGATACCTGTCCAACCCGTCGTCCTTTCGGCTGCCGGCCGTGACGAGGAGCCGTTGAGCGTCCGTTCGACGATCGACGGGCTAGGAAACGTGGGCCAAAATCGAGCTGCGGCGATTCCCGAGGTGGCCAGCTCCGGAGAATCGGAATCGGCGTCTTCTGATACGGGTGGGTTCACGGTTAGGCCTTTACTCCCGTTTAACGCCAGACCGGCGCCGACGGACGAGGAAAGTACAGGGCCGACACAGGGTCCAATTCAAATCGCGCCCTTCGGAAATTTCAACAGGGTATGTCATACTTTTTCCTTTCTTTTTGTATTCTATGTTCATTTTTTAATTTGCTCATTTCTCACATGTGGTTAACAGTTTCCAAAACTATAGCTTTGAGGAATTACGGATTACTGTAGCTTTCCGATGTTGTTTTTTAACCCGATAAAAAGTACAGTAAGCTAAAATCCTCGATCCAGTTTTCACTGACCGATTTTCTCATTTTCCCACGAAAAACTGATCCCTCAAACATATACAAGGTAAAATTGAAATACATGACTTTTTCTAACACTCAGACAATGATTTTTCGCCAAGATCACTTGATCCACCTCAAAGTATCTATGTACTGATTTGGACCCAGAATTTTCAATGATTGATTAATTGAAACGCAGTTTTTTGTGTTTTGATCAGAAACAATTTTCCATCGAACGTTGTATGTATAGAATCGTTTTGATTTTTGAGTAGTTTTCATATCTACTGTTTATCTGTTTTTTCACTACGTAAGACGGCTGAAAGTAAACTCTCAGATTACTCTCAACAAATTTGTATCTATAGTCTATTTTTCTTGAAATGCTTCCTAATAATGAAAGTGGAAAGCAAGTTGTATTTCACATTTTTGCGATTTCCTGATAAACAGTATACCATGAAGGACTGGAAATTTGTGAGCTTACTGACCTAATCTTCACCAATTTTTCGAGTGAAAAACTTTACAGTAGGAACTTTATGTGATTGATTTTGACAACAGTACTGATTTGTGTCACTTTTCTATTTGGAAGCATTTTATAAAAAACAGACTATAATTTTCGGATTTTGATGGAATTTTTAACAATGTTTTTTTATATCCTGCTTTCTAGCGAAACCAACTTTACATTCGAAAGTCAGGTAAAAGAGCAAGTTATTGAAAGCCTTGAGATCCTTTAATTTTCAAAAAACTGAAGATGTCCGAAATACGATCGAAAATCAGCTTGATCTTAATGTATTTTCATCAGAACATCTCTGATGGAAAAATACGTCTTACTCAATACACTATAGCTTTTTTTCTTTGAATGCTGGTAGATTTTAAAAGTGGAAAGCAAGTACTATTTCATATTTTTATCATTTCCTGCTAAACCATACGTCGTTTAGGACTGGAAATTTGTGAGCCTGCTTTTCTAGCCCTTACTATTTTTTGAGTAAAAAACCCTACTATAATAGCTTCGTGTAAACGACTTCGAGGGCTTTACCAATTCTTTGTCATTTTTCAATTTATTAACATTTTATAATAAAGATACTATAGAAGTTCTATCAAAATTGATACAGCAAAAAAAAGTTATTCGGCGAAATCTCTGGTATCTTTTGATTCACCCCATAAAAGTCTGTTTTTTCCACAACAGGGTCGTTTTAAAAAGCACAACGGTCAAAGGTTGATTTTTTTCTATACTATTGCACTTTCAAACAGTGGAAATGTTTGATTACTGTAACCTGCGAATTACAGGACGCAACGAAAGTTTTATTAATAATAGCGAAACACTTATTAAGACTATTGGACAAATTTTGTCTTCATGATTGAGAATCGTTGATTATCATTTTTTCAACGACTTTTAGGGGAACAAGTTTGCGATGTCAAGTTTAATCCAACAGCTTCCGTCATCTAAAGATACATGAACTATAGAAAATGCTAATAATTGCTGTAATCGAAAATTGAGCAGAATTTATACATTCCTTTGAGTGGATTTTTTGAAAAATGTGTCTTTTGTTTTCATGCCAGAACGCTTTTCTTTTTCGTCTTTCATAGTTACCTTCATTCCGCATTTTCAATTGTCAATGGTTTTGTTTTGAGTTTGTTTTTACTTTTATCTTTCGTTTTGAACTTCTAATTACCATATATTTTCCTTAAGACCATAATCCAACCTCGAATTCCCATTCCACTCGATCACGATAACGAATCGCAGCCGCCCGAAATCGACCAATCATCTTCGGATGTCGACTCGGACGCTACGCCTACAAACTCCTCCCCATTATCACAATTTACGCACGAACCAATTGCATCGCCGCCCGGTTTCCTGCCGCCTCTGGTCGACCAATCATCCCCACCGCAGGGTAATACCGACTTATCCGTTAGGCGTTCTTTTGTAGATTTTACGGCGACTTCGGCAATCGCGACAGAAACCGCCCGAATTGGGAGCGGCTTTGAATTGGCCACCAGCAGCCCCGCCTTTCCGACGCCGCCCGATTGGACGGCTTTTAAGGCGGCGTCGTCGGCGGAAGAGGAGCAAAATGTGACGTCATCGAGCGGGGCTTCCGAGGAAGAAGAGGGTGGAGCCAGCAGCAGTTCCGTTCCACCGGCCAACGAAACGTCAACTACGGAATCTGTGGGCGAAGGCGGCGGCGCCTTTTCAGGGTCATCTGCCACCGCCAGCGAGGAAAGCGGCGAATCGGAATCACCGTCGTCGGCATCGGAATCTGAATCCACCAGTTTAATACCAGGAGGACATGTATTCCATAACATCAGCGATGAAAATGGTGCTGCGGTAGAAAATTTTACCAACGCTGGACCGCTGCTGTTTACGGCGTCTACCGGCACGGAAGAACAAGAGTCGGATGAAAATATTACAACTATGGGAGCTACAGTAAGTCCGAAGATTACCGTAGGATATTCTACTGTATCGAACGAGTCTCAGAGTGACATATTCCGGACATATTGTCCCCTTAAAACAAGATGGGTTTGGCGTCAGCAAGAAATAAATCAGGATTACCGTAAATGAATTATTACACCTTTTTCGTTATTCTTGGCTTCAAATTTTTTTCAAATTCATAAACAAATGCTGTTTTGATATCGGAGATATCGTGTACTATAGTGCAAAATCTAGAGAAATAATCAAACAGAAAATATGAATTTGGTACAGTTCGCTGATTCTCGATATCTGTCTGAGAGTTTTGTGCGACAGAATTTTCTGAAAAAGTCGCCTTTTTCACTCACTACAGTATGCACAATTATCAAAGCTGAACTGGCGGATCAACTTTCACCAAAAAAGCATTGTCGAATAAAAAAGTCAATATTACGCCTCATTTTCTCGCCATATAAAGTCATTTTGTGTGTGTGATTCATTATTTTCCAGTAGAAAAAATGAATGGAAGGTTTCGCCTTTTTACGATTCTTGAGGGCTCAATTTTCGAACATATACTTTGTGAGAAAAGTAACCCAGTAAAAAATATTTCTTCATTTTCAATTCAAATAATTTTATACAATGGAAAATTATAGTTCCGTCGCAATTTAAGTTGTCTGACTTTTTCCAAAATTCATGCAAATGATAAAAATATTAAGTAAATGTTGAATAGTGAATTTAATCCTGGACATTTAACAGTTGTAAGTTTAGTATGTTTAAATTGGTCGCAACGACTACAGTAATAGCTAGTTTGCCACACTAGGGGAAATACATTAAATACTTCAAATAATAGCCAATCAATAGCAAAATTTATGAAGTTTCTATTCAGTGTACTTGCATTTATATATATATATATATATATATACTATGGACGGGCCGGGTACCCGGATCCGTATCCGCGTATATCCACCTAAATTTTTGGATACCGATCCCATCCGTATCCGCGGAACCAAATTTTTTTGGATCCGGATCCGCTTCTATCAGAGACTAAGATCCGGTCATAATCGGATCTTTATTCATTCTAATTTTCATTAAGATTCACAAAAATTTCAAGCCGACGATAGCTAAATTATCCTTGACAAACAGCAATTTCTCAAGAGTATCACCCAGGCTTTTTTCAGCTCACGTCAGCATAGTTAGCATGGTTGACAAATGATACTTTGTTGATCTCAAATTACTGTTTGAGTTTGTCAATTCTAATAATCTGATTTTGCTATATTATCGTCCCATGAAAGCGTGCTTGATGAAGGTACTTTCAAAAGGAATAAGACTCTCATCTGATTCTAATTAACTTAGCTCATTCCTACATTATGCACTTGGTTAGTTGACAAGTAAATATTCAGTAGTTAGTTTGACATTAATACTTTTAGGAATCACTAAATTCGCGTTCTGTTCGGATAAAAGTGTACATGTTATAATTGTGTCTGGAACTACATTTCAACTTCAATATAGATTCTTAATTGATTGTTTTAGAAAACGTATATGCAATTATATTTGCTACTTACTATTACCGATTTTCATAAACTTCATTATATGTCAAAACAGTTGTATTCAAATTACTTGAGTAGTGTCCAGGAGGTTAGAGCCAAAGCTGATTCAGATTCCAGCCCCAGTCATTCACTAAGCAAAGTCATGAAAAGAATGAGGGTACTGACGGATTTGTTATTTGTGAAAACAACGACTTTTGATTTTTCAAAACAATTTGATGATCTCTTTTATCTAACTTTCTCCTCGAGAATTTTTTCAAAAATTCATCTCTTTCAGTCGCTAGCACATGTTCTAACGTAAAAAATCCAGGCTTTTCGAAAAAATTTGTCATTGTACGTGGGATCAATAAAAGTAGCAATCATAAATTCTCTATTAAAACTTAAAATGTATTCTCAGATTGTATAGTATTGTTTTCATTTCTTAATTACTCTATTGTTTCGAAATTTAGAAATCTGAGATCAATGTTCACCTGTAAAGCTTCAAAAAATGTACTGATTATTCCTCTACCGTCCATTTTTTTGAGCACATATATCACCAATAATTTGACACAGAAGAAATTTAAATTCATAGAACTTAATTTAAGAATAATTAAATGTAATAATGCATACTTATTCATGAGCATATACACATATATATGCTATCATATAAGATCCGGATCCGGTCGGATCTTTCATTCAAGATCCGGATCCGTCTAAGCAATTTTTTTGATGCGGATCCGATCCGGATCCGCTAAACCAAATTTTTTGGGATCTGGAACCGGTTTAATCGAAAAAGTCGATCCGGCCCATCCCTAATATATACTGATCAAGGAAGCATAATTGTAGCCTATTGTGAATCAGTAAAATTCAACAGTTACGTTCGTTTTGCTAACGAAAGTTTGACTTCTGAAATTGCAAACTCCTGATGAGGAAAACCTCAACTTTCTAGCTTGACTAACTTGGGTGACCTGAGCTTTTCCTTCCGTCAGTTTTTGGATCGCTCTCGAATCTCGATGTAAATATTTTCTGTCAGCTTGATTGATGTTCCAAATTTTCACAGGCAACGTCCTCAATCGCCACTGAATCTCTGACTACGATAACCCAGTCGGCCAACGAAACTTCGGCTGTAGCGGTTTCGACAACTGGCGAAACGGAGGGGGGCAACGGAACCACTTTCGCGCCGGGACTTGTAGTCATCACGTCCGCTTCGGCCACTAAAGAAACTACGGAAAGCAACGGCACCGAAGAGACTGGAGGGGTTAGCCTTGAAGGCGGTGTTTCGACCGCGGAACTGGAGGGGAATGAGACGACTTTGGAGAACAATGCGACCGCCACGACGACCATGGCTTCGATGTTCGAAAATCAAACTACTACTGAACCGGAAATGGTCAACGCGACCAGCGGCGAGGGCGCTGGTCAAGAGAACGTGACGACTACGCCGGGTGGTAAACCCGTTCAAGGAACGGCCGCGTGGAGGCTGCGGTTGACGGACGTGGCTTGGGACTCGAGCTTAAACGATAAAATGTCCTGGCAATATAGAAAATTGTATGATAACGTTTACCCGGACGTAAGTGGCTGAAGTTTCGAATTTCTTTACGTCGAGTTGCAGATGTCCATCAAAAATATAGAAAGAACTCTGGAAATAGTATTTTCATTCAGAACTCTTCAGGGGCTGTCCATTGGTATGAAGATCAACTTATTTTTGAAGTGATGCTTGATTTGAACTGTTTAAATATAAAAAATATGCCGCAAGATCCTCTTCGATGATTTGCGACTTCGGTACAGATGAACATTTTTGAATTCGGTTTACCACATCTGAATCTATTCTTGACCATAGTTTATTTTTTGTAAAATGCTTATTTTAAAATGATTCAATCAAAATATCGATATCAGACGACTGTAAATTTGAACTTCTCGTGATTACCTTGTGTTTAAAAATTACTGTAGACTTCGGTTCCACTAAACAATTTTCTTTGACAGTACGTATGTATTCGCATTGCCATGTGACATGCTATAGCACGATTTCAGACGGTTCTAATTTGAGATGTAATCTTTTAATCCAAATGATTTCCGCATTCTATATCACTAATTTTTCCACAGTTAGAGCCTGTATAATTCAAGAGAAACTTGTGACCTACAGTAAAATTTTTTTAGCTCAAAGATATGTTCACTGATATCCTCAAGGATAACTACGCCGGAACTACGATAGAACGATTCAGGTAAGGCTACCGTGAATGATACCAAGATAAGACGTGTATTTACTGTAACTTAAAGTCAGTTTTTCTTAAAATGCTTGCAAATACGAAAGTGGAGAGCAAAGTACTGCTTTATATTTTTACCTATTTCCTACTCAATCACATGTCACTTAGGACTGGAAATTTGTGAGCCTACTCGAATAATGGTTACTTTTTTCAAGTGAAAAGCCCTACAATAAGAGCTTTTGTAATCGACTTTAACGTGGTACTTATTTTTTATAATTTTTCAACTTGGAAGCACTACTTTATAAAATACAGTCTATACATACTTGCTTTTTCCATCAGTACTGGTATTTTTAAGCGCCGGTAGCGTAATCGTTAGCGGCAAAACCGAATCTTACGACAAAGTGGATAATGCTCAATTTGGAGATAGTTTAGATAAACAGTTAAAAAATCGCAAGTACAAATTAGGCAGCCACGACGTCGACCCCGATACGATAAATGTGGACTGTAAGTTTTTGAAGATACAGCAAAAAATACTCATAGAAAATTTTTCGACGTAAGGTTCGACCAGGTCTTTCTCTGGTTCCATTCTCTGAGTCTAAATTTAGAGGCTGCTGAGCTGCTCAATGCATAAACATGATAACTTTTTTGAGGTAAAAAAATCGGCGTCCATGATGAAAAATCTAGGCTCATGGTCATATCATTGATTTGGAAATATCAATAGCACTTTATGTTCAGTGCCGGGTGGATCGTCGCCCCAGGTGGCACCCAAGACTTCGACCGCTGGTATGCCGGGATACGTCATTGCTATTATCGTAGCGGCTGTTGCCGTTCTGGGAGCTATTCTAATCGGAGCTTATTTCATTGTGAGCATAATGCTAATTGCCTGAAAAACGGCCTATTTGAACTAATTACAATAGGAGGAAAAAAATCATATTATGACTTTTTGTATTGAGTGACTAAATTAATGTACCATTATGCAAATTATGCTTTCTGATATCCAAAGACTGTCGAATATAGGAAATCAATGACTTTTTACGTCATTTTTGACAGATTTACCCACCAATAAATTGAGAGTAAAGCACCAAAATTTCGGTGGCTATTTATTAATTTTTATTAGATTTTTTCCGACTCATTTATCTTTATTCTACGATTTTATTTTACTCTTTCTCTCCCCCTACATTTTCCGTGTTTGTTTCATATTGTTGTTTTGTGTCGTTCTTTTTTCGTTGTTCTTTTTTGCTTTTTCTTTGCATAGCCGTTGTCTTTTTTTCCGCAGCTTTTACAATTTATTTTTTAATAATTCTTCTACTTTTTCTTCTATTTTTTCGTTAGTTTTTCTCCCCTCAAACCTTTATCTTCCTTTTGCTCTATTTTATTTTTGTTCTCTCCTATCTTTCTTCTCTTCTGGAGGATTTTTCAAATTTCGTGTCCTTGTCTATATCTATTTCTAAGTCTTTCCTAGATTTCTGTCTTTTTACGGTTTTTTTTTATTTCCTGAGTTTTTCTCTTTTCTCTCTCGTTTTCTATTTCATGAGCTTTTCTCTCAGATTTCATTATTTTTTTCTTCAACTTATTCAATCTATTTTGTGTTTTTTATTTCTGTTTGCCGTCTTACGATTTTCACTTTTTTCTTTCGAAAACGTTCACTCTTTTTAATGTTTTCACCTTTAAGAGACTCTTGTATTGTTCATTTTTATTTTCATTAAGTTTTCCTTCATGCCTGATTTTTTAAAATTTTATTTCTTGTGTTTCTTCACTCCTTCGATTTTTTCCTTTTTTTATGTTCGGTTTTTTCTTTATTTGTTGAATTTTTCGTTTAGTTTTATTTCTTTTTGTTTTTTCAGCTTCTCTCTTTTTCGTCAGTGTTTTCTTCCTTGTTCATTTTATTTTTCTTTTCTTGAGTTTCTTAGTTTTCTGCACATTTCATTTTTTATTTTCGTTAATTTTAGCTTCTTTTGTAAAATTATTTACTTTTTCGTCTTCCAAAGTACTTATTGTTCTATTAATCGTTCTTTTTTCTCCAGAATTCGCATAAATTCCATGTTTTGTTTTTTGATTCTTTCCTTTTTTCTTTCCAATTTTCTCAATTTGCCGTTACTTTTTATTTTCTTCAATTTTTTTCTTTTTCTTTTTCCAGCGGCGACGTCGAAATCGCCAACGGGAAAATACCTACATGATCGACGAAGAGACAATGAACGGCGCCGCCAAGTCTCTACAAGGCGTTCAACCGCAGCAGCGGCCTTTGGGCGCCTCCAGGAACGGCGGTGGCGGCGGCGGCTCAAACCGGGCCGAACAAGTGGCTTCCATTAACATGTACGAAATGAAGGACAATCCGGGCGCCGGCGCCCCAGGGGGTCAAGCGGCCCAAACGGGTCAGGCGAATACTAATTTTGGTTATCAGGACGACGGTGTCCCGTCCAATAGAGCTCAAAATATCAAAAATGGGTCGAGTGATAAGGTATGATTTTTCAGATGAAATAAAGTAAAACTTTTTGATTTGTATGTGAAGTAGTCATGGTCATGTGATACGTCAATTTGAATTCTGTATCGAAGCTACAGTAATCACGAAACTTCTTTCTAACTTGCGTGTCAAAGATTTCACATTATATTTCTAGTGAAAAAGCAACGTTTTAGTGCCATGGATTGTTTGTGATGGATCTTGGTTACGTTATACATTTCTGTCTCGTTTGCAAAGTTAATTATAAATGCACATTGGTATGTGACCAGAGTTTTAGCGCCTATTACACCTCGAAAAAAATTTTATTAGCTGATGTGATATGTCGAAGTTTCCAGTTAATCGTTGTAGCTTCTGGCATCAGTTCAGGGCATTCTTGCTGCTTGATTGGAATTAGGGTCAGTCTTTAACAAAATGCTTGTAGCTATATCAAAAATAAAAAAATTATAGTCTGTTTTTCTAGAAATGCTTCTAAATAACGAAAGTGGAAAGCAAGTAGTATTTCAGATTTTCACGATTTTCTCATAAACAATATATCGTATTGGACTGGAAATTTGTGAGCGTACTGGCCTCACTTTTAAAATTTTTTCGAGTGAAAAATTTTACGGCAAGAGCTCTATGTAAACGGTTTTGATGACAGTACTGATTTGTGTCACTTTTCTATTTGGAAGCATTACATAAAAAACAGACTATAGTACCGTTACCGACTACACTATACTTTTACGATAGATTTTTTTACTCGGAGGTTAGTTGAATATATTGACAAATTTTCAGTCTTATGGTTAGCAGAAAATTATGAAAATACGACTTGGTACTTGTTTTCCCAGCAAATAGTTCACGATAAACATACTATAGTTCTGAATCTCAACGACTTTCATGACATGACTACTTTAAACTTCAAGGATAAGTATAAGAAAGTTTTCTTGGAAAAAAACTGGAGCAAAAACCTGGTTTACTTTGCACCTTAGAATCCCTTTCGTAATTACTCTGTGGATTCTTATCATGAGTTGCGATGTCACAACGGTCGTTTTTCACATTTAGACAAAACTCACTATGTTTGTGCATCTCATGGTCCACATAGCTATCCATTTTATGGGATTTTTCAAATCTGGAAAGTATACTGTCGAATGTTACATTTCCCAGAAAGGTTTTTAGAATTAATTTGCAAATTTTATTTCAGTCGGCTGAGCGATTCAAAATTTTTATTTAGTAAATTGATACCATAATATTCTCTTCCATACATACATATCACGTTATGAAATTTAGATTAGTCATTTCTTATGATTTATGGAATAGAGTAGATCGGAACTTCAAAACTTAAACATTATTCGTCTTGTCCTGAAATGTCGCATATGCTTATTTAAGTCGAAAAATATTTTTCATGCATATTTTGGGGCAAATGATCTACTGTTATGTTCGAATAAATCCAGTTTTTCTCAATCAGGATTAATTTTTTTTTTGTTAATTTTAAGTCATTTTCTAACGTTCTCGTGAACGGAATTGGCAAAAAATTCCGCCAAACCAGACTTCTGATTTAGATTTTAGTTTCGAAATTTTTCTAAATACGCTTTTTCCTCAGAATGGTTCAAGAGCAGCAGCGTCGTCAAAGTAGATTATGTGCTAGGAATGGGAAAGTTTTACACTAGTCGGTAAGGCGAAACGCTTCCTGGTTGAAATAGCACGCATTTTTTGTGTTTACGCGCATAGAAAGAGAATCCCTTCGATGGTGACAAGTTTTATTCGATAATACTTACTGTAGAAATGAGATCTTTCAATTTTTATTAAATATTTATGTGCAGGTACTATATCAGATTTTCAAGCTTTTCATCTAAACTGTGTATCACGTAAGGCTGAAAACTTGTGAGCATATTGAACTAACCTTCAACTATTTTTTGAGCAAAAAATTTTATATTCATAAGTTTGTGTAAATGATTTCAACGGCAGGGCTCATTTTTGTCAATTTTCACTTTACAAGCATGAATACAGTGTTGATTAGGGACGACGAACCTGATAAGCAGAAAACCCCGTTTTACTATAGATTTACGTTGCTGATTACGATAATTTTAAGCAATTTCATTAATGAAGCCCCTGTCTGCATGCTTCTCTAGCTGTGAATCTTTTAATGCTACTGCTTACAGAGGTACTAATTTATTCAGACGATAGATCAGTGAAACATTTGAGAAAATAATTATCGTTGACCATGGAAGATGAAGCCTGCTTCTTTATGCTTTGTTGTTGTTATAAATTTGCACCATTTAGCAATTATCAAATTTGAATATTCATGAATTCCTCGCTTTTAGAGAAGGTTTCAAGAAGTCGACTTGAACAAATGATATTTATTCGGAATAATATTTCGTCGTCACGTGATCAATTATCGTTTTTTGGTGCTTTTGCGGCAAAACATTGGGTATTAAATGTTCATCACGTGACTTTCGAAGAATCCTCGAAAATTCTCTACGCAACTTTTGGATGAGCGTTCGACGTTGTTGCTCAGAATAATTGACATATTTATCCTTTGAATATTTTTTCTTGGGAAAAATTTTTTGTCCATATATTTCGAAGTCTTTCTTCGCTTTATTTATAAAACCCGGTTTTTCAGAATAGCCGTTGGAGAGTTGTACGTTTTTCTTTATTTTTGTTTTTTCACATTTTAGTGCCTCATCTTTTGTTAAAATTTTAGTTTTTAGAAAATTTATGATTTTATTTGTACCATTCCGTTTTATGCTGCATATTTCGTATGAACATTAAAATTTTCGTTGTTGCGTAGTTAGATGCAGTAGATAACGTTTTCGGCAAAATCATCATTTACACAAATATTTTGCTGCAGAATTTTTTACTTTAAAAAACTATTAGCTTAGTTGAATATGCTCACAAAGTCTCAGCCTTATGAAACCAGGAAAAACAGACTAGAATCTTATGTCGGTGTAATTTGTACATACATTATCAGTAATGATAAAAAACGGAAAAAAAGAAGTGTGCCAGTCATAAGAATGCAGCTTGAACGGAAAAAATCAAAGACTTGGTTGTAAGAATTACAAAAGAATTTAACATCTGGCAACACAATTCAATGGTCAGAAAAAATTTACTCCAAAACCGAGAATAAAAATTTTCGATGCGAAAATCCATAAAATGTTGACTGGTCAGAGAAAAGAACTTTTTTGGGCTATAAAATTCATCATTAATTTGGTAAAATTCAAATTCACAACCTATTTTGAACCCTGTAGATCAGTAATTTGTTAGACCGCTCACTCTCTCGACACCCAAAGCACACACACAAAAGCGTTTAGCATACAATGTACGGGTTGCATCTTACTGATCAATCCATGTAACTGCCAATCTTCGATAAAAAAAATAAGGTTGATATCAATGAGATGTATATCAAGTCATGAAACATTTGCCTGAAGTGTTGCTGACGTCAAGTATATTCCTCGATGAGTAAAGATAGATTAATACAGTCCGATTTTTCGAGGGCAGTACAATTTTCTACAGACAGACTCTATTGCATCGGTCCAATTTTTACTGTAACTAACGGAGAAGAGTCATCGTCTTAAAAATTTACATGATGAAAAAATGCGGATTTTATCATTTGCGGTCTTTTGCAATAGAGCTACAGAATTTTACTTTGTGTCAAATATTCTTAGAATTCGAAGTTTTAAAATTCGTTTCAAATTGAAAACTGAAACTGAAAAAAATCGCAAGAAATCAAGATGTAGTACATTGTAAAATGTAAAGTTTTTTCCAGTACATCACCAATTTTTGCAGGTAAATCTTGAAGAAAAATCAAGATGTCTTCTTGGAAAAAACCAAGATCCTAGTTGTAAAAACTTAAAATGGCGTTTTGAAAAAAATCAAGGCGACGTCTCATTTCTTCTTTTCAAGATAATCTTCAGCAAATGGTGAAAATAGTTGAATATGAAAAAAATCTTACATTTTCATTTTTGAAATATTTTCGGGTATTTCGTACATTTAGATGATCTGGATCGGATATGTACTGCAAGAATTTTTTAGGTATGAGACGCTATGACCATAGCCACGGATCTAAAGGGCGTTCAAGGTAAACAAAAGTTGTAGCAATACATGAACTTCAGACTCGAAAAGTTGAGTTTAGGGATGAACGTCGTTTCTTAAGATCTTCATGTAGGAGTATTTAGGGTTCCAGAAAGGAGGATCCACTCCTCGACCTTGCTCTGGATCAAAATTCTTTATTTTTTAACACGAGGGAGGGTTTTCGACAACGTACCTTCTAAAGTGAGTTGACTGTAGCAATTATAGAACAACTTGAGGAAAAAAGATTATGACGTATAATGCATGATATGTTTGCCGACGAATTTCTGCGGGTTATCTTGAATTCTGAAGCTCGTTAAAGAAGAAGTAGAGCACTGATTCCTATTCTTGCAATAGGAATTTGATTTTCTCAAGAGAAAACCTTGATCTGGTAACGAAACATTGGTACAAATTTATTGCCGAATAAAAGTAAGATCATAATATGGGGAAAGAGAAACTCAAACAAAATGACGCATAAAACAAAATAATACTTTGCAAAGAGAATAATCTGACTAAATTATAATTATAGTATAATCCATTCGGTCCCTGCATTAATTCTCGGATAGTTGAACGTATGTTAAAGCTTCATACGGAAATAATTCCTCATTTTGTCCGACATCACCCTTGCGAACGATCATAATTTCGTCAATGCCGTCGTTTCACTCACCTTGCAACTTGTCTCTTCATGATTGGTCCATAGGATGTTTTGGCGGCTCCGCTTCTTTTTCGATTGTCCGTTATTGTTCGCGGTAGGCGGAGTCAGGAATCTCTTGACCCGCCCATTTTCATTTACCAAGCTAGTTGCCCGCTTAGTTTCCGACGCCGGCGAATCTCCGTTTAACGTTAGTATAGACGACGATTCGTCAATCAAACTGCGGCCCCCATTTTCGTGGGATCGCGTCCTCCTACGGTGCCCATTTTCTAGTCCATTATTGATCGGATCGGGGGGCGGAGTTTCGGACGCGGGAAATAAACAACAAATCGTCGAACGGCAACGCGTGCGTAGAAGGCTGCGGTATTTAGAACTGCAGGAGGCGTAAATTAGGAAACAAATCGAGGCATTCAATTGGTTGCCGAAATTGGAGAGGGCGTGGCAGAGACACATCGTGCGATTGTGGTTTATGAACGAAGGACCGTAGATGGCGGCCACGGCGTAGACTAGTACGGCGGGAAGTTCCAAAACTAGGTGAAAGAAAACAAAAAAGGCATAAAAAGGAGGGAAAATAATGCACAAGAAATGTGAGTTTTAGTCATTTTAAAAGTTCGTCTATACGAAACAGAAAAAATTCGCTATTGAATTCCACAGTATACAATGGTGCTATAAGGAAAAATTGATTTGAATGTTGGACCGAAATTTGCTGGGACAGTAACCCCTGAATAAAGGTATTTCTTAGACGAGACTTCACTCATGAATACTTAGTCGTCAAAGGAAAGTGCGAGGTGCATAGCTTTATAACTCGTGCCCATTGTATAGGTTTACTGTAGGAGTAGCGCAACGATGGAACAGATAGGACGAAGTATCAAAAACAGATACGAAAAGATCAATAGTCGGATTGTTCTGGTTCATGTTCTCACGATAAAATATTTTAGGGGTAATCCCTGAAATGACGCATTATCTCTGTCATAGCTCGTATTTACACAAAATTTGCACAAATGTTGACAATCATGACAAGTCAATGGTACTTGTAGCCAAGCAACCCATGAGGCGCACAGAATAAAAGTACATGGATAGTACACATTCCTTTATAATCTTTCTTCCAACGCATTTCAGGTATATGAAGTTTTAAATGCTAGTGCAAGATCAATGTGCGCTTGCAAAGAATTTTTTCCATTGATGAGTTGCATGAGGTTACTTGACGGACATTGCAAAATTGAAATTGTGCATGCTTGTCGACTTGGTTTTCATATCATCATTGATGCTCAGCTTGATCTACTTCATCAAGTCTGAATTGATGAACTTGATCAACCTTGATTTCACGAACCTGATCGATGCTGATTTGATTAAAAAGTTTGACTACATCAATTCAAAGCACTTTCAATGAATAAACTTGCTAAATCTGATCAAGTTCGACAAAATTCATTTGATGAATTTAATCAACTCAATCGATTTAATAAGCATTGACATTATTCATTTTAGAAAGTCTAATTTGATATATTCGATCAACTTTGTCTTAATAAATTTGGTCATCCTGATGAACTTTTACATGATTTTATCAATTTGAACAATTTTGATTTGATTAACTTTAACAACGTAACATTATTATATTAACTCTCAATCAACTTGATCAATTTAAGCTTGAACAAATTAATCAGCCAGATTAATTTTGACACAATGAGCTTAATCCACTTAACCGCAATGTTTTAAATATCTTTAGTTATATCGAATTGTTCGATTTGAAGAACTTTGAATTAAACAACTTCAACAATTTTAACTTGATACCAGGTTGATTATTCGATCAATTCTCACTTGCTCAACTTCATCAATCCCGACTTGATATTTCTCATTAAAAACTTGTGGATCTTACCCAAGTGACAAGCGGTAGTGGCCATGGTCATCCTGGTGACGCATTGCTTCCTTTCGCTGAAATAATTCGGCAGAGTTTGATACAGTAATTGATAAGTAATACTGGCCGTGAAGATCAACATTAGCATATCCGGTATCAACATTTGAACGACAACTTGGCTCCAATAGTAGAAAGTGTCCCAAAGCCTATAGACGTCACCTTTTCGGATATATTCGCGGTGAAAATATTTGCCCATTTTTGGGCAATAGATCGACTCCACTTCGCGAACGATCGGAATTTCAAGATGCAAAAAAATGGCAACGATCAGAATGATCAACATACCCAAGTAAACGTTCTTGTTGTTCGATAGTTGTTTGCCTTTGACAGGGTGGGCGACTAGTAAGTATCGTTCGAACGTCATCATTACAGTAAGCCTGCGAATTGAGAAAAAGGATCTTACTGTAGCTCCACACAATGTGAAGCATTCAGCCAGACTTGTTCGACTGATGGCAAAATTAAAGGACTTTAGAGACTAATAGTAAGTAAACCTAAACACGGAATATTACCTTGAAAGGTAAACAAACCCGAGCCTAACCAACCCGACCCTTAAAATCAACAGGATGTCCGTAAATTTCGAAAAAACATGTAAGAATAATCAACACCCCCTGGAATCTCAAAAACGGTTGGGCCCAAAATCTAGATATTTCGTACGTATGCGACAGGCCGAATTTCATCGGTAAATTTTCAGTCATATGAGATACCACTTAACGTATTGTAGAGGGCTATGCGTCAAACTTTCGCCATAAGAATTTGCAAACCATCCTGTTGCCACTCGGTCGGCATCAATGTGAGAATGTACAAAATTTCATTAATATAATTTTGATGTTACTTTGAAAATTTGAAAACGGAAAATTAATAGCCGCACATATGGTTCAGAAAACCTGAATGGCAGAACAAGAGTTGTGGAGGAAATTTTGAATGTTTGAGGGTCGTGTACTTGAGGTTTGTGGGTTCTGCACTATTTTTTAGCATATGGCTAGCTCTCATAGCGACTTATATTTTGTATATCTTCATTTTTAAATTAAACTAATCACGAGTGTACATAGAGATGTATTAAATCAAAGTTTGGATTAATATCGTCTCACGTACAGTAACCTGATTCAAATTTCCTCATATAGGCGGAATGTTTTTGCCTGTTTTTACATGTTTTTCCTAATTTGCACAAACACTGCTGATTTTAAGGACTGGGTTTGTATGTTCGTATTACTCCTTTCAGGGTACACTATACATTTGGTACAGTGCATTTTGCTGTCGGATCAAAAAATAATTTTCCTTACATCATGGTCGAACATCTATGGTTTTAAAAGTAATGTTATACTGATAATTTTTACACGAACCATAATATATGTACTCAAACTTCACATATGTTAACGATTCCGATCAATTCATCTTGAGCTAACCTATCTGTTGACGCACAGAGACCATCCCTCCAAGTCAGTCGATTTTCTGCCAGACCATTGTATCGCATAAGACTAAATTTAATGCTTAGAAGAGTATCAGGATAATTATGATCTCGGAATTTCTACTCTTGGAATTATTCTATAAGTGAAACCGAATCTACAAGAGAAGTTAATTCTTTTCTTCTAGAAAGCTGCAGCCTATTTAGTTGCTTTCCAACTGCTACAAAATGAATTTTTCTAATTATGTGATAATGCGACGTAAGATCGACTCCTAAACTCCCACGAAACGAAATTACTTTGAATTATGGTAGACGCAAAGACTACTAAACTCCTGAACTCATGAACTTGTAAATTTGTGCGGAATGGCCCGGTTCTTCCTGCAACAATTAACTTCGGGCTGGTCAGATCTTGTTAGTAAATGACTTGAACCTTTAAACATTATTTTATCTTATCTTTTATCGTTTCAATTCCGAATAATTTTGAGCTGGTGCGCGTTCTTTTAGATATTGAACAATTAGCCAAATTAGGAATCTCAAGCCGAAAAAAATGCCTCTTCACCTATTCACTCGAGAAGGAAATGTCAATATAAAAATTCAACTTCGATAAAATCACCGAGCTGTATGCGTATACGAACGTCGGTGCATATTTTTTCTTACTGTAGCTTTCGAAACTTGCAAATCATATTTTTGGTCCCATTCCTGTGACACCCCCACTGTCTTCTTGGATTCTAATATGTAATTATAGGTTCGTAAATCAGAGCGACAAAATGATGATTAGTTGTTTTGATTCTGTATACAGTAGGACGTAATTAGAAGTTAATTTTCTTTCCTAAACCGAAAGCCTAAAGGGAGATATTTGCGCAAATTAATTGAGAATAGTTGTAATTAGCAGCTATCTGCTCATGCGATAAAATTATCTTCCCGTAACGTTAAGATCAGTAATTTTGCAACGGAAAAAATAATCACGTTCCCAGTAATGATAATCTTGTTTTAGAATATTTTTTGTATATTTTGTAGCCTTACTCGGAGAAAATTGGAAAAAAGATAGCGCTCTAGTAAACATCAAATTTAGCACTGCCTGAAATGGTCATTAAATTTTATGCCTGTATTAGTTAACACGTTATTGAAATTGGACTAGTAGTCATGGGAAGAAAATTCAAAAAGGTGCTTGGTTATCGTGCGTTTAGTTTTTTGGACAAGAAATTAAAAACTGTTTTTTATGGAATACCTGTAAAGGCAAATAATAATGAAAAAAGAGGCACTGTCCTCAAAATCGTTACAACAAAGCTTTACTGTATATTATTTAGACAAAAAGTAAAAAAAGGAGTTAGCTAATTTGCAGGAGTCGACTTTCTATTATACTCCATCGTCTCAATGTAGAAAGCAGAACTGGAATTTTGGCGTGAAATTAGAGGAATGAGCAGAAGTCTTTCTCAGCCACTATAAAAATGCGTGCTAAAAGATTTCTGAACCTATTTTGGTGCGAGCGAAACATTAATGGTAGAAAACAGACTTTTCTAAAAGACTTCTAAAAATTTCTAAAGGTTCAGAAATTCAGGGTCGACTTGAATCAGCCCAAAAGTTCAGAAGTATTTCGATTGTACGAACGACTTCTAGAAAAGTCGCCTTTCCAAAAGTTTAGAAGCTCAGAAGTGTCGGAAAACATCAAGGATTTCCAGATGAGTCGAATTTCTACCAGTAGTTCATAGGTTCAGACGTCCGCATATTAAATCAAGCAATGTGTGTTGAATTCACAAGCGGATGGATAAATCACCATCAAGTTAAATGTCGCCGGTACTTTCACGGTCACTCGGTCACTACTTCTGCCCATCATCTCAATGTAGAAAGTAAAACCATATTCGGAGTGAAAATCGAGGAACGACTCATCTATGTGTTTTTCGGCTAATGGAAACATGCATTCTAAAAGCGTTTTGAAAAGACTCAGAAGTCTAAACGTTGGTGCATGCAGATTTTCGCACTTCTGAATATATGCACCTTTCTAAAGCTTCATAAGTCATTGGTGCAAGCCAGTCCAAGTTTTGCAAATAAGGATTTGATTAGTTTTTGATATGCATCACTATTGGAGATATGTCAGTTAATTCAAATTTGGTGTACTCGAAAACTTTTTTCATAAAAGGCTTGAAGATCGAAAATGACAAATTAAATATTGTCTTAGAAAATAGAATTTTTACACAAAAGTTGTTAAGGCTCAGTTGAGTTAGCTCCTACATTTGAAGATCTACACGACATTTCCGCAGGTTTGCAGAAAATATCCAAGATTTGAAATACGACTTTTTTGGTTTCGCTTTTTAGGAGTATTTCAAGAAAAACGGACTTTACAATTTTGGACCTTTTGTAGTAGTTCACCACCACTATTTTTTTTAGGCTTAGGCTTAGGCTTAGGCTTAGGTTTAGGCTTAGGTTTAGGCTTAGGCTTAGGCTTAGGTTTAGGCTTAGGCTTAGGCTTAGGCTTAGGCTTAGACTTAGGATAATGAAATAATAAATGGGAAATAAAAGGTTGATTTTTAACTGAGTGTTTGGCTCAGTGGTAACGCACTGTAGTTTTTGGATCAAAAGGTTGCAGGTTCGAAACCTACTTGATGTCAAAAAAAATCGCCGAAAATCTAAAAGAATGAAAAAAATATGAAAAAAATAGTGGTGGTTAACTACTACAAAAGGTTCACAATTTTGTTGTCCGCAGTCTTTGTTACACGAAATTTAAAATCGATAGCACCGCATAAAAACTAAATTTTTTCGGTCGAATATACTTCATCATCATGAAATTCTTGAGAGTGGCCACATCAGCCACTTCAACTTCGACTGTTGCAAAGTGTCTACCTTTCAGAGAACGCCTTTCCCGTTTCTCGGTTGACTCAGTTGGTTAGAGCGGCGTACGCTAGCCGCTGGTCCCGCGTTCAAGTCCCGGACAGAGTCTAACTTTTACTGACCCGAGCAACGGGAACAGGTTGCCTCAACAGAATTAGATTATTTTCCTCTAAATTTGTAAAAAAATTTCGAAATTTATAGAAAAATCAGTGACCCTATCTAACTCTACAAAATCGATCATAAAAATCGACGGAATCATGAGTACAAAAGTCATATTTTGGTATCCAACACAGTAGGCCAAAATTAAATATTTTTTCTGGTTAGTGTAACACTGGGATTTTTCTTCAGCACACCCACTATTCGATTCACAAGCTTGCCAAAAATTACCAGGCCGCGCAGGTTCCGGACGTATTGGTGGAAAAAAGCAAAAACGGCCACATAGACCAAAGTTTCGGTTCGTCGACCCACGTATTCTGCCTGCCGTTGTTGATCAACATGACGGACAATGGCGACAAAAACAAAATGAACGTCATATTGACGCAGGCCTTGGCGATCAGCATTTTTATGGTGGTCGAACGTCGCATTTCAGCCGTCGTGTAGACCAATAAATTCATACAATTGCCCACCAGACACATGCATACGATTAACGGGAAAGTATACACGACCAAGATTCTTTGTAGGAATTCGTTGTCGCAAGTTGAAGAGGAATTTTCGGCAAGAGCTACAGAAAAAGTATAATTAATAAAATTGGTCACTGAAAATTCAACCATATAAAAATGAAATATAGATTACAAGGTAAAATTAACGTCGAAATAATTAATCATAATTGGCACAAAAAAAGAAACAACGAAGACAACATTTTCAAACATGCAGTCAAGTAAAAAATATTAAAATTGAAAAAATCAAGGAAGTTCAACAGAAAAATAGGAAGGAAAGCAGAAGAACATAGGAACAAAAAATGAGAACAATCAATAAGTGGGGACATGAAAAATGAAGCAGCAAACTCAAATCATTGGCAATATAGCAATGACAATCAGCAAAAAGACAAAGAAAAAATTCAGCAGAGAAAACAAGATCGAAAAAGTAAAGGAAGAATGAAAAAATTCAAAGGAAGGACGAAAAAATTCAAAATCATAAGTGGATAACAATCGAAGTAAAGAAAAATCGACTAATGATGACCAAAGAATCAGAAATATCCAGGATAAAGAGAAGTGAAGAAAGAAAACAGTAAAAAATCAACAGAAAAATAAAAATGAACTAAACTTAACGAAATAAAAATAAGCGTAAGAGAGTGACAAGATGGATGCAAAAAAATAACTAAAAATAATAAAATTGAAAAAAATAAATATTGAGTAAAAGGCGGGGAAATGAGCAGCTAAAATCGACTAAATTGAAGAAATCAATCCAAAAAAAACCGAAAAGCTAGCAGTGCTACAAACAAATAATGAAAAAATAACACCTGAAGTCAATAGAAAAGCTAAAATATGATAAAATGAAGCCAGAATAAAAAAGAGCGACTATCATCAGAGAAGAAATATTAATAAGCAAAGGCCAATAAAGAACAAAAAATAGAACAATAAAAATAATACGTAAATATGAACAATAATCAGCCAATAAATGAGAAATCAAACAGAAAAGAATAAAAAGTTGAGAAAATTAAGAGCTAAGACAACACAAAGAGAAAAACAACCATACACTAAGCGGGGAAAAAGAACAGAAAATATATAAAAACATGCCAAAGATGGCTGTAAAAGTTAAAATTTATTCAATAGCTATGATCAGCAAAGAAAAAAAGCGGGATTGAAAGTAAGGGAAAAAAGTCAGCAAGGAAACAAAAATTACAAAAGGGATCAATGTGAATCAAATATAAAAAACAACAAAAGATTGAAAAAATCAATTTTTCACGAAAGCGCAATTTTCGAAGAAGGATATAATTCAGGAAAATTTACATGTTTACCTCAGATGTTTTTGCCGGTGACAAATTACGGGCTACAACATTTTCACATTTGTAAACATCACAACGAGAAAATTGAAAATTTTCTACACTTACTGTATCAGTCTTATTTTGATCAATATGTAAGAGAAAGTGATTGCAAGTGAAATCCAATCATTAGAAAAAAGCCTGAATGACGGTAAATAAAACAACAAGATAAAAATGAGAACAGAGACTGCAAAATAAAGGTCTATCCAAGATAGTTAGCAAAAATATTCTCTTCTAAGATAGTTAGCAAAAATTGCAAAACATCGGCTACAGTAACTTTAGACAACGGACGAAATTTTTTCACTACATCTGCCTATAATGTTTATCGGATTTCAATCAGTTTTTTTGGGGGAGGCGGAAATTTTTTTTTTATTTTTATATTCTGGTTAAATTATTTGCCTTGGCATACAAACGATTTTTTTTCAATTTACAAAGATCAGACACAACAATTAAAAATATCAAATAATCGAGCCGATTAGAGGATTGCACTTATTTTGAATCAGAGATTGTACTTATTTCTTGGATTTTCACTATCTAAAACGCTGGAAAATGAACGTTCACAACGTTGAGAAATAAATTAAAATCAAACTAATAGAATGTAATTTGTTTCTTATTCTGGCGCGAAGCGCCGGAAAAATTTTCGATTGGGGGTCGTTCCCGCGAAAGGCCCGTTCCCGCGAAAGGCCCGTTCCCGCGAAAGGCTCGTTCCCGCGAAAATTGTATATGTTATACTGTTGTCGTATGTTTATACGTAGGGGGGTTCGTTGCCGCGAAAGGCTCAGTATGTTATACCGTTGTAGTATGCTCATACGTAGAGGAGCTCGTTCCCGCGAAAACTTTATATTATTCTATGGTAGCGTAATTCGTCCAGGATTGTCTCTACTTTCGTACTGGAGCATAGAGTTCCTAAGTTGTTTGCTTAGATAAAGATTGACATCACCAAAATCCATATTTTTGATCCGAACGACAGAAATTCGATAGAATATTAAATTCAAAATTACCAACTTTTTCGTGATTTTTGAGCAAAAAAACATTTTTTGGATGTGTATGCCTATTTTTAGCTTTTGAAAGCTCATTTAATATGCGTCTTTTTAAAATCCGTATGTATGAGATAGGCACTCCCAGACCACCCACACCTGTAAGAGTTTCATTGCAGTAGTGCATAAATAAGCTCTTTAATTCTTTAATCTTTAATTTATCATTTTTAATTGTTTTATTTTTTATCTTAATTAAATCTTTTTTTTTGTACGAAAAATGTTTTGCATATGCCTGTAAAATTTTCGCGTTATCGAGCCTTTCGCGGTAACGGGCCTGCCCTTTCGCGGGATCGAGCCTTTCGCGGTATCGGGCCTGTTCGCGGTATCGGGCCTTTCGCGGTATCGGGCCATACCCAAAATTTTCAAGTTATTACATTCTAAAACGCTAGAAACTGAATCTCTGCAACAAATATCCCTGAATAGAAGTTCTTAAATTAAAGTCCAGAATGATGGCTTCAATCTTCATCGTCTATAAATGCAAAAGTTCATGTTGGAAACGCCTGAAAAATTTCAAGGCCGGAGAGAAAAAATTGCGAGAATCAATAAAAAATCTCAATTTTCGGCGAAATACTGACTATTGATTACAAAATGAAACGAGACGAGGTCTTTCAATCGATAGAAACTGTTGACGGTTAATTAGTAAGAGGAAGTAGAGATGCTAACGGCCACGCCTGACAGAAAATAATTATTACTATACCCATGATCGGTGCGAAGCGCCGGAAAATTTTGAGATTTTGACCTTAAGTTCACAAAAATACATCTTTTCGGTTTTGAATTCTTTTTGAACCATGATCTTGATAATTTTCATTTTTAGAACATGAGTTCGAGGGGGCGGCCGCCCCCCGCTCCCTGTGTCCGCCACTGATTTCAATTGTTCCACGTTTAAATTTTTTTTGATTATGACGAACTTATAGTCTCCCTCTTGAAACTTTTCTTCATTTTTCCAGAATCGATCAATTAAATTTTTAGCACGAAGCTTTGAAACGTGCTAGGTATATTGAATGACCTATATTTTCGACTAGAAACTGTGTCTTGCATTTCAAATGAAGGTTGTACCATTATTTGTGCTAATTTTCAAGATATAAAATTCGAAGAAGGTTCATAGTGAACATTTCCTATCCATAATTAAAATTTCGAATTGGAAAAATTCCATTGTAGTTCCACTAGGCTAAAATGAAAAAATTTTTTCCATAACGTTATTTTATCATTTCGCTCAAATTAAACATTTTAATTAGTCGATAGCGCATTCTTCTTATGCGTCTAAGTAAAGCGATAGATAACTAGGCAGATTCTCAACTTTATACTGTATCACCAGAAGGTTTTGGATGGGAAATCAAACAAATGTCGGGGTACTCTAAAAAGCAATAAAAAAACGACGAAATAAGTAAAATGACGTGTACAGAACGTATCGAAAGATTTCGTGGAATATGGCAAAATATAAGAGAAAGCAAGCGTTAAAGCTAAAATATGGAACAAAAAGCATAATCAAAAGTACCTAAAAATGAAACATAAAAACGTGATGAGAGGAAAGTTCAACAAAATTAGCACATTAATCTAAAAATCAGTGTCAATGGTAAAGAGTGCATCAAAAAATATTGTCAAACGGTAGGTAGTCAAGATAGAATTTTTTCCTTGTCAGGTCGCTGTAGTTTTTCGTGTCAAGATCCCACAAGCAAAGCTTGCAGTAATTACTGAATTAAATTCGCTTTTCTACGACACCCTTTATTCCTTAAATACAGAAAGGATGTCATCAAAAACTTATGTTATGTAGTTCAAAACCCCTTTGAAATATAGGAATCAATGAAATTTACGTCATGAATGAAAATTGAAAAAGCTGATCTTAGTACTTTCACCTAAGTTCGCTAACTTGTTCAGTCAGGAGATCAATTCTTCCCATATATCTTTAGGCTTAGAAAAGTGACAAGAATGATATTACTTTTGAATTCCACTGGAAACGATAGAGATCTTGTATTCGCTAAGATTACTGTAATGTTTGACTTCTTTGGACACTTTTTTATAATATTAACCTGACGAGGCTGCAAGTTCCAGTTTATCAAAAACGTAAAAATGGACATATTCGCATATTCTTTACCCAGTCCGCATTTCCAAAAATGTAAAAAAATTAAGAAAGAATAAGAAAAAATTTAAAAAAGTGAAAATAAAAGACAACTATCCACAGACTTACAGTTGCAACGCGAAATTGATTGATCTTCATCTTCAACTTGCGTCAATTTTAATCCTTTCAATATCAGCCCTTCGAGATCAATTTCGGTCAAATTTTGCCACATGCGGCATTCCATGGATGTTCTGTTGACACACGAAATTTTCCTATGATTCAAATGTGGAAGACTTTGTTGGCTGTTATCATCGTGGCTCGGAAACCAATCTTTAAGATCCATATCAGTCGGTACCTTTGAGAAACTGTTTTTCTGATGAGAAGTTCTTAAAAGTGAATATGATGCTAAAGTTCGCTATAAAGCTTTGTAATGCAAAACGCTTTCCGTCATTCCATTAAATCTGATGAAAGTAAACTTAGTGAAAATGAACCACAATATATCAGAAAGTCACTACAGCCATGCTACTTACATTGCTCTTGCACACAACAACAAATTTTCTAGTTTAGAAAAAAGTTTTATTAAATCTAGAAAATATAAATATTTTTTGCAGACTATATTTCTTGAAAAATGAAAAAATAATTATACTTTTCGTCAAGTTCGTTAACCTTAGGATCATACGGTAATATTTTTTATTCCAGTGAAAATATGAAATGGTACTTGCTTTTCCGTTTCGGAATGGACAAACATTTCAATAAAAGCTGACCGCATGACTAGTTACAGTCAAGAGTGCTGAGTTCGATAAAACTTGTTCCAGAAGTGACATTTGGCCACATATCAGTAACACTAATGATGATGCCTAAAATTCCCTGACCGGACAAAATATTGCCAACAGCCATACCCAGATCTGTACTCGATCACTTAGAGTTCCGGATAATGAGCAATGTGCCCGATAATGAGCAACATGCTCAAGAATATGATTTCATCCGGATAACAACATCTAAATCAGAGATTCGTAACCAGACATGGTTGATTTTTCCGCCGATTCAATTCTCGGTCAGCTCGATGTAGGAAAATTATCAGTCAAAGGAAAAATGTTCACAAATCCATTCTGGCATCATCATGAATAAACAAAGTATAGCTTGAAACTAATATAAATTATATTTTTCAATAAGTATGTACATTGTTTAACATAGAGGGAACATATGCGGGAAAACCTAACCTAAATCATCACATTTTGATTACGAGGCTTACACATGCATATCCTAATCACTGTCAGTAGGAGGCATCTGTTGGGGATCAAATTTTCCTCGTAAGTCGGAAAAAGCTTACTGCGACAGAATACTGCATCTTGTACGTCTCAGAGGAGAAATGCTTTTTCATTAGATAACATTTAACTAACACAAAAATAGAGATCCATATTTGTTCAATCAGCACGTTAAATAAATTCAATTTTTCGTTCAAACATCAGATTAAGTCTTTACAGTAAATTCTCTTTTGTTCAACTTCATTTCAGACATAAACATGGACAAAAAGAGAAAACACTGCCTTTCATAGCCTACCTTACATATGGTAGCAAAAGTTCAATTTCTCAAAACTTATTGAATTCGTAATCGATAGATGTTTTCGGGATTTATCAAAGTCTGTCCATAATTCATGATGAAAAGGCGTGCTGAAACCACCATTTTTGATTAGATTTTTATAGTTTCTCCTTTCAATGCATCGAAAAACGAACTCCACTTCAGTCTTCATATAGTGTTACATCTTCACTAACTAAATGATTGCAATTTACATTAAAGTTCGCATCAAGAATCTCGAACGATCCATCTCGAATATTCTTTCAAAAATTAAAGCCGTGTGAACGCAAATTCAAAGCGGAAACCTAATTCTACCGTAACCGAATTCTTTTCAAAAAAGTTACCATTTCGACCATATCCTTTTTTTCTTGAGAAAAATAATGACAAATATAAAACGGAACGAAACGGCCAGAGTTCACTTTTCGACAAGATATATTTTTACCTATACCTCCCCAAAGTTAAAAAATGCTTCCAAGATGAGAATTTTGCCCTCTGTTGCTGCTAGTACGCTAATTAGGCAGCTAGAAGAAGAAAAAGAAGAAAGGCGGAGAGTATACGACGAAAAAGGCTTCATCAAAATGGTGGATGACAGATAAGCAAGTTCTAAGAAAAAGTGTGTTAATGAAGATATCAACGAAAATAGCAACGGCATGAGACGGATGTTCTCAAACAATGCAACTGCACCTAGACGTTGATTCAAAAGAAACAGAAAGAACGCTAATAGTGGCATGAATAGTTAGATAAGAAGCAGCTCCAGAAAGTTAGTTAATCTTGCTTACTGCGATGGTGATTTGGATTAAGTCTTACACCAATCATCATGGCCAAGCATCAGTGCGGGAGTGTGTCCCTCTCATATGTAAGTCCGGAGTGATCAATATCCTACCAGCCACACTTTTTGCCTATTAACGAGGGCGGTATCCGCAAGGTCGAAAATTTAGGTTGGGATTAAATATGAATTTCTAGCGCGAACTGTCACGTGATCTTTTTTGGTCGCTTTTGCTAGCGTGAGACTTCTTCATCACCCTAGAACTTTTTACTCCCTTCTTCATATTTTCCCAAAATTGTTCCATTATCACATTGTTCTAGCATACTGGATTGATTTCGTTAAAATTGGCACACAAAGTATGACACTCCCAAAAATTAAGCATACGAATAAATGGTTTTTTCTAACATCATCTGATCAGTAAGCAATTTTTACGAGGGTAGTAAAATAAATTTTCAACCCCAAGACCGAGATAATGCCCCACGCCCCCCCCCCCTATGGGGTTATCCCCTAACATCCATCGTGAAAGTACGAAAAGAGTCGAGCATCAAACATCTAGATCAATAAGAGGGTCATAGTCTTCGACATTAGGATCATGTCAAGGGTTTGCTCGTGAATTCTTAACATCGTGCAGTCTGGTGATCATACAGACCTGAATAAATAGTGAAAAGAGGGTCGGAGACAAGCCTCGTTTACATGCGTTGTTGAATAGATCTTTGAAAACTGTGTCAAATGTCAAAAATCGAAATGGGGTTGGAATTGGAAAAATACATCGATTTGGTTGAAAGACCGCCCTTCGCTATGAGGACCATGGCCCAGAAAAGACCTTCCACAAAAGTACATCACACACAATGATAAAGTTACACTCGTGAAAGTTTCGCCAATTAAAAATTTGTCTAAACAGTAATTAGATTGCTATTCAAGTGCAACAGGATTTCAAAGTTCGATCTTGACTAACGGGGGAAGGTCTTCAAGTGTAAATTCCAAATATTCGCATGTTATAGTGCATTCGATGGCCTATGGGTATGCGAATAATCTTAAACGAATCTTTTTGCCCCTAGGTCACATTTACGTAAACATTCATATGCACGTGATCGGCAGTGGTAGTTCGTCTATACCCGATCTCGGCAATAAGGAAAGGTGCTAAAACATGCAATAAACATATAATTGTGAGCAACACAATAATGTCTACTAGAAGAAGCGTTCATCCCAGACATTCTACGAAATACACACGTCTGAACTTTGATGAAGTTCAAGAGCTCACAGATCGAAAATGGTGTGTGATTGCCATCTTGTGAGAAACTCCAGCGAGCTTGAATGCGATTTCCCACTTTTTCATATCCGTTATAGTTCCCGAAATCATATATAAGTAAACCTTCGATTGTTCAGAACATTTATGCATATTTCAGATTAAAAAAGGTTGTGGCATTACTGAGGCTGGTGTGGGCTGTCGAATAAGCTATAACACGTGTGATTTCAAAATTCGATGACCTTGCCCCATGAGTGCTGTGATACAGTCAAGTGTAGTTGCCCGATTCCGCAATTTTGGTGAAGAATAGACTGGATCGTTACTTGCAACAGTAAATCAAGAAAATTGTATTTGCTCATTACTCGATGATAGCTTCCGAACTAAATTTGTTCTTTTGATTATATGGAAAAAGAGTTCGCACAAAGATTTCTTCTGAACTTCCATAGTGAAAACAGATATGGAGGAGATGGAATGTCTCATTCAATCCAAAATTATTAGTCGTATTGAGCGCCGATTCAAACGAGATTATATACCTCGAGCAGAAAGCTTCCTCCTGTACGTAGGTAGTTTACCCTAAGTAGTCCTATATTGGCCATATACTAAGATTCTATAAATCGCTTTAGCTGCTTTGATAGAAAAATGTGATTTACCGTGTATTGTCAGCAATTTTGCAGTGCTAGAGGGCGATGATAAGCAGGAATCTAAAAATCCCAAAAATCTTCACTACAGTATAATTTGCAATTGTGTCGCTTCTTCGACCAGTAATCTAGGCTATGCTCTAACCTCAACACGTACGAAATGGTTTGACGTGGTGATGGCTTCAATAATACGTAAATAAATGAGCTGTCAGTCCTCATATTTTGCAGATGCTAAAATTTTTTTGGCCAAGTAAAGAACAAAAAGAAATGAAAAGTGGCGTTCCTAAGAGGAGAATATTGATTGAAGAATGTGATTGTTTTTTATAGTGATCAGTTATTACATTATGAGGAAAGTACTGCAGTCCACAGACGAAATTTTTCCTGTGTGTGAATGATAAAAAAAGTTTGAAAATCAAGAAATTCAATTCTATTCGAAGGGCCAGGTGATGAGCTGACCAGCATACGCTTGGTATGGTTGTGTTGGGGTTGCCGTAGGTGCACGTGTTCAGCTTCCGGCGTCGGCGCAGGCCGCGCAGCGAAAAGTGGCGGAAAAAGAAAAGAAATTTACACAGATATGGGTAGCCACTGTTTCGCGTGTTGTTAATTTTTATTATTGTTATTGGAAGTTGGTATGGGAGCACCGGCTATTCGCTTTTATTATATTTTTGACTTTATTTTATTGGCATCGCCCGCTGTTTTCCCAATACAAGTTGACAGTACTGTTTTGTGAGTGTAGTGGAGAAGATATATAAGCTTAGGAGTGGAGACTTGGGTAGGAGCTCCTGAAGTACGTGCTAAGGTGTTCTGCCTGACGTTTGGCGAAGTACTGGAGTGTGTCTGGTGAAACGTGTGAGAGAGTTTTTAGTTTATTGTTTTTGTTAGCTTGTGGTCAGAACTGTTGCAACTTCCTTTGTATAAACCCAAAGGTCGGTTACATCATCTTTAACCCACAGCAGCCTAACAGTTGATTTTTGTCGAGCCACAAATCATACACAATCCGATTTTCAGACAGATGGACAAAATGTTTTTGATATTTATTAGACAGAAAATAAGTATAATCGAATGTTGCTAACTTTGAGGTATGACAAATTTTTAGGATAGCACTACTTGAGTTTTCAAGCGTGCATACTGTCACTGATTTAGAAGTGACATCACTTTTTTTAGAAATTTTTTTATGCACGTTTCAGTTATACTTCCTCAGTTTTTGAGAGAACTTCGAAAATGCCCACAGCTTAAGACATTACTTTCTCCGCTTCTTATTGAAAATATTACAGTAGATACAACAACAGGTAGAAGACAATGTTTGCTCTCAACTTGAGGAAGCCATGATCTTCAAAAAATGGCATTAATTTCGCAGATTTTACAGAGCATAAAAAATAATTTCTTTTATCCCCATCGCTGTCATTCCAAGAAACCCTTCAAAAACAATATGATCAAAAATACGCGAACATAAATCATCTGTAGGAGTTCGGGGAAAACGTACATAAAATTTATACAAATTAGTTTCCAAGACGAATATAACATTATGGGCGCAGTTTGGAAATAAATGAACAGCAACAATCTGAGGTGAACGTCATAGAGGTAAGCATGTGAGAAATAGTTGAATAAATATATATATAACTGACCAGCATAGCAGAACAGCGAAAAAGGTTTAGCTCTGGGGTTATGGGTTCAGCATAAAGGAATAGGATATGACAACATTTTTGCTCTCACTCTTTCTCTCTCTCATTGTGTCAGCAGCGACTATATGGATTTTAGACTCATAAATTATGCAAGAAATCTGCGAGCTTGAACTACGATTGAAACGAGTACAGATCAAGTCTATATTATCTACTGAGTTTCAGCACACCCACAAAAGTGCTGTTGACGTTCAACATGAATTGAGCTTCATCTCTACATGAATTGCGGACTCTCTGGGTCCAGAGAAATATGTTTGAGAAGCATCAACTTTCACGTCTCAAATGAGTATTACACGAGTGCATGCGACCATGCAGAAATTTGCGGGGCGAAATTGATTGCAAAAGTTTTCGGATTTTGGAATCAATTATATTGCACAATCTAAAGTTCAAACATATAGTAAACGAACGGTATAAACATTCTGGTTTTAAAAAGCTCTTAGATGTACAGTTCTCAAGAATTCCGATTGTCTGCTTTTTGAAATTGCTGAAAGGCGCAACTCACGAAACCGTAAATTTTTAGCATATCCTGTGAAATACGGCTGTAGACAATTTTGAGGCACTATCCCCATTTGACATATTCAAATTTGAAATGGATCTTAAAGAAACATACTGTAGACATTGATTCCAGTCAAGAGTCATTGTCTCAGCATCGATATAACAAAATTCAAACGTTCTCTTGATTGTTTGGCTAGAAATCTAGGTTCTTTTGGAAATTCGTATTCCATATGGATGCCTCTCAGTTAGACCTTCGACTGGAAAATCCGGCTAAATAAACCGTTTTAAACGATATTCTATAGTCTACTTTTTTTAAATGATTTTGTGACAAAAATTTAACGAGAAAATCGTGAAAATATGAAATAGTACTGCTTTAGAGGTTTATTTAACGTTGCAAGAAAAACAGTCTATAAGTGAGCTAAATTGATGGTCAGAAAAATTGGAGTCAGGCTGTAAACTAGAATTACAAACAAATCATACATCCCATCCTAGGCTTCAGACGTGAGTGATCCATCCATATTTTTCAGATTATAGTCCTTTTCCAGGAAGAAAAAAATTTCTATTAGCAGAAGGGGGACAAAAATATAGACTTGCTAAACTTAGAAACTTGTGAGCTAATGAAAATGATCACACCATCCACCACTTGAAAAAGTACGAGTCGACGTCAGCAAGATGTTGAATTTTTTTGTTTGAAAAGATGTAGAAAGCTCTGAAGTGTAAGCAAATTTTTTAAAGCAAGTTTTTTCTGTTACTCACTCGAAATGAAAAGCGAGATTTTGAAAGTTTTGATATAAACGTATAGTTTAGACATAACATTTGAAACGATCCAAAACGACTAAGATCTTAGGCCAAAAAACCATAGTATGTTTTTGAAATGCTAGTTAAATTTAAAAAATAATGAATTGTTTATTGTTTATTGAATGACTGAATTGTTTAGACAAAAGCTTTACAATAAATCTTTTCACTCAAAAAATTTATAATGGTTAGATGAGAAAGACTCACAAATTTTTGTGGAAGTATAAAATATTAATTGCTGTTTTATTATTCAGAAGCATTTCAAGAAAACAGCTTTAAATCGCAATAAGTTGCGCTAACTATTTTCAACAATAAAATTTGCAACACTATAGTCTGTTTTTTATAAAATGCTTCCAAATAGAAAAGTGACACAAATCAGAACTGTCGTCAAAATCATCTACATAGGGCTGTTACTGTAAAATTTTTTGCTGGAAAATTGTTAAAGGTTATTGCAATACGTTCACAAATTTCCAGTCCTATACGATATATCGTTTATCAGAAAATCGTTAAAATCTAAAATACTACTTGCTTTCCACTTTCATTATTTAGAAGCATTTCAAGAAAAACAAACTATAGGTTTGATAATGCATTTCGAGTACAAAAAATGTGCAGCTGCGTTCGACCGAATTTTGTGGAAAACCTTGAATGTGTTTGATCTTGCGACGTTCGAAAATTATTAGTGAAAGAAATTTTTTCAGCAACTCGAACTACACATAGGCGGAACTCACACTGTTTTGTAATTTATGAAAATTTCAGTTTCAACTAGGCAAACGGAAAATGATTCGCGAATTATTATTTTCATTGATATGGACGCACAACCATAGAATTTAGAATTTAACTACTGATATTTTATATGGCTAAAATAGGGTGTCATCGAAAATGTAATTGAGTCATAGAAACAAAAAATTCACCTTAACCCTAGCTTTCGGTTACGATGAACTTTCGACCAAACTGTCAACGTCTACGTTACTTTAAAAGAAGATTTCTGGAAGTCCTCGATTCTGGAATACAACAGAAAATTTTGTGAATAGTTCGTCTGATAAAAGACATCAAAAGCATTTATTGTTGACGTACAATTCGATACCTTTTGATTTAAAAGGCCTAACCTTCACATGTACTCACGTATAAAATACGCTAACGATAGTCCGTTCAATTTAAAATGATACGCGCAACGAAAACCAAAAAAGTAAATCCAATTTGATACACAATTTTCCATTAATGGAAAACTTTATATCAACTGTTGATTTGGATAGAACTGTGTCGACACCTGAGTGCTAGATAAGAAATATTTACCAATTAGATATGTTATTGAAGGACTTTTCGGCCGTGCTGTTTGCAGCTTACAGCCAAAAAAATTCTGATATTGATTAAAAATATAAGCACACTAGTTTTCCCGCATTGAACTTACTTTGACGAGATCGCTGTAGCGATCATTTCAAAATAAATAGTATAGAGAAGAGCCAAAAAAAGAGCAAAATCCAGTGAAAATTTCAACGAATCCAGGTAAAATAAAATGAAAAATACACTTTTTATCGTGTTATAAGTGCCCCCTGGGGCGGACAGTAATTACCGATTTCAGCCACAACGACGGAGAAGTCCTGCGGTGAGTTAAATATATCACATATTTCATTATACTCCGTGGGCGGCAGCTGCGAGACTTCTTTTGTCCATTCCAAGAGTTGATCGTGAGGCAGATAAGTTTATGAGACTTGTAAAAAGGAAATAAACACAAAATATCCATAGGATATCGTTTTTTCAACACAATCTCTAATCATATCATAATTGTGTTGAAGCACTTGATTCGTTATGATGTGTCCATTGATGTGTAATTTTTTTAGTTCTGTTACGAAAAAAGGGTGTCTAAAATCCTAATGAAAATGTCATGCAATAAAATCAAACAAATTAGAGGTTAGATAGATAATTGTCATTCTGTCGAGACATATTTGCATCAAAACCCATAACAATACTTTATTTCAGAGCAGAAAAACGGGTGATCATTTTCACTCATAAATTCTGTTTTTCGTAAGACAAATAACATAAATCATGATAAAATGACCGGCAATACAAAATCTCTGAAAAAATTATTTTTACTGGTGCGCTGGCTAAGGGTATTTTTCGATTCACGTTCGAAAATTCATGTATATATAAGGCTCATACACATGAAGTACGATTGCCGACCTGAAACTGTTTTCCAGCTCAAGATGGAGAAAACTTTGCGTTTTGATTTGATATGCGTTTCAAAACTTTGCGTTTTGACTTGATATGCGTTTCAAATAAAATGTTATGAAGCACCAAGATTACAGACGGAAACAACATTATACATAAAAATTATACATAAAAGTAGCAAGGCGGTCTTTTGGAGCGCAACGTTGTAAAATTTGGCCGAGTTAGCTTCTGTTTTGCTTCTATTGAGAAATTTCTTTCGAATATACAAGTTTTCAGTATAAATTACAAAAATTCTGAGTTCCCGACACTCTGGCTTCCCACTTAAATTTTCAGGCGAAATAGATATCAATCACCATAATTTCTTGCACCAGAAACTACACAGAATATCAATTTTTCAAAGATTTTTATGTTTCAAGTTATTCCAATATTGTATAATGAAATGTCAGTCTTCTTGAGTTTCATTACGACTTGTTTTTTGTAAAATGCAGTACAATTTTTTGAGAGAAAAATTCTATTGTAAAAGTTTTATCTAAACGGTCTTGACAACGGTACTATAGTCAATCTTTTTGAAATGCTCCTAAATAATAACAGTCTAAAGCAGGTACAATTTTATTCTTTTTAGATTTTCTGCTAAACAATGTGTCATATAGAACCGGATGTTTGTGAGCATAATCTACTACTCTTAAATAATTATGTTCGAGTAAAAAATTATGTGACAAAAAGCTTTATGGATGTCAACGACAGAACTAATTGTTGTAATTTTTCATTCAAAAACATTCTATATATACAAAATTATGTAACGAGAATGTTATTCCAGAAGCCGCGTGCGTACATAAGATATGTATGATTAGATAGCTGAAAATGAATCAGAAATGGCTGAGCTAGAAAGAATATGATCTAGAGAAGAAAACGGAGTAGAAACTTATGATGCAAAAGATCCAATCAGTCCTACTCTAACGTTGATTATTAAAGAAACTTGAAACCATCGGGTTCACTAGAAATAGGAGAACGAATGAAAGATATGAACCAAAAACAACGCTGATGGATATTCAAGCTCGAAAAAAGGTAACTACGTCGAGCTAACGCACGATAGATGAAAAAAAGATTACAGTGTAGCATCAGACCAATTTTGCTATATGCAAATTAGTCGAAACGAGCAGGCAAAAGGATTTTTTGACGCAATGGAGTCTTCCCATTTCTGGTTCGATGATAAAAAATTGAACACAAGATCATAGACACCCGAAAACAAGCTTAATGAAACAATACATAGTATGTTATTCTACAGAAAAAATACTCAATCTCCTACGAGGCGATAAAGCAATTATTCTTTCACACCAGAAAAAGATTGATTCAAAAATCCGTGCCCCATGACGAAGTAACGGACAAGAGATGTGATACAAAAATTATCCTTTTTAGCAGGTTTTCTTTGAGTGTCCGAATTTTGCATCTCGAATAGTTTTTTCGGACCTTTTGTAGTAGTTCACCACCACTATTTTTTTTAGGCTTAGGCTTAGGCTTAGGTTTAGGCTTAGGCTTAGGCTTAGGCTTAGGCTTAGGCTTAGGCTTAGGCTTAGGCTTAGGCTTAGGCTTAGGCTTAGGCTTAGGTTTAGGCTTAGGCTTAGGCTTAGGCTTAGGATAATGAAAATAATAAATGGGCATTAAAAGGTTGATTTTTAACTGAGTGTTTGGCTCAGTGGTAACGCACTGGAGTTTTTGAATCAAAAGGTTGCAGGTTGGAAACCTACCTGACGACAAAAAAAATCGCCGAAAAACTAAAAGAATGAAAAAAATATGAAAAAATAGTGGTGGTGAACTACTACAAAAGGTCCGTTTTTTCTTCCTTATTCCAAAATTTCATGCGAGTTGAGAAGTACTGATTTACAGTACACCCCTGCTTTTGGTGCATGAAAATCACTAAACATGAATTTCACATATTCTGTGGTAGTGCTTTACAAGCAATATAAATTGGATACCTATAGCCTGCTTTTCTTAAAATTTTTCAAATATTTAAAATAGAAAGAAAGTACTAGTCCATATACAGACGTCCCTAAAGTCGAAAATTTAGCTAGGGTTAAAATCGTAAAGGGCAAGGGTACTACTTTTCCCATACCGCGCCGTTGACCTTTTTTTTGCTCGCAGCTTGGTCACGGGGGGAGTGCTGTGGGTACTTTTACCTCAAAACCATTCTGACTTAGGAAATACTTGGAAAAATATCTTGCTTTATATTTTTAAACGGTCAAAAACGTTTGGAGCAATACTCGAAATCATGTAAATCATCAAATAAATGAACCAAAAATGTTGCTATACGGTCACAATGAGGTACAAACGTTGGCAATCACATTTGGCCATGATCCAGCTTCTAGACCAGAGAAGGGTCACATTTTTTTGGTGAGAATTGTCGCTTCAACTGATTTCTGCAGATTTCAAATATCAGACACAATATACTTTTGCAAACATTATTTGAACCAGCACTATCTGGAGTATGCACTCATACGAATCCGCATCAATGGACCTGAGATGTCCTGCAATTCAATGCATGCCATAGCTTGGGTGGAATAATATAGCCATATGCGGACAAAAGACCCAACGGAAAAGTGGAAAAAGGAAAAGAAGAGGATGAAGATGAAGAATTTCGAGAACATGATGTTTTTCTTCCTCATGGCGCGATTTTTTGAGATTATCCTTTTGTTTTATAAATCGCATAAATGATTCACCATTTGTTCTCCCAATTATACATAAAAGGATATTCTACAAGTAGATATGCTTATATCCTTTCCTAAAAATCGCTCTATGGCACAGGAATTGCATATTTTTTATAATCAGCTGCTGAGTAAATGGGTCAGAAAGAACAGAGAGTAATTCTTTTCAAGGACACATTGGGCGATACCTCTCGAATAACTATACTCTACTAAGGATGAGGCTTCCCAAATTTTTTTTCTAGTAAATGAATTTCCAAATCTAAGACCGAGGTAATACCACATGGAGCGCTGATTCAATATTATCACAAATTCTCTGTTGAATCATAATATGTCACAATGGACTGAAAATTTGTGAGCATACTCAACTAACCGTCAGAAATTTTTAAAATAAAAAAACTTGCTGGGATAGCTTTGTCTGAACGATTTTGACGATATACTGATTCTTGTTTGTTTTTTAATTCGGAAGCATTTTATAAAAAAATAGACTACTGTGAATCTTGTGTTTCTTGACTGATATCGATGATTTTGAGCAAAGTTCAAATTTTCATCAAAATTAAATCTTTTCTATAGCCTATTTTTCTTGAAATGCTTCTGAATTATAAGAGTGTAAAGCAAGTACTGTATGGTTCATATTTCTACGATTCCTGGCCAAACCATGACTCACATAAGATTTAAATTTGTAGATTCGCTCAACTAGCCTTTAACACTTTTTTAAATGAAAAATCTTACAGTAAAGATATTCTGCAAAAAATTTTGACTACAGTAATGTTTTTTTTCATTTTTGAATTTAGAAGCATTTCATAAAAAAACAAACTATAAATTTTCTGTTCTATTTCGAATAACTAGAAATGCTACGAAATCTCATCAAAAAAAATTTATCGTCATTTTTTTTACAAAATGATTCTAAATTGGAAAATGACAAAAATCGATACAAATCATTTACGCAAAGCTTTCACGGTAATTTTATTCAAGAGAGAGTTTAAACGTTGGTTGAGTATGCCCATATATCTCAGATACTATATGAAATTGGTTCAAAAAGAAAAACTTCGAGTCTTAATGGACTCTCTTTATTTGGAAGCATTTTAAGAAAAAAAGAAAAACAAGAAAACAAGAAATAAAATCAATTCTTATGAAAGAACATTTCATCGAAAAATATGTGAGAGCTATCAGTAACCGGTTTGACGTCAGTCTGTAAATTTGTAAAAAACAGTCTGTAAATTTCGAAATCGATAAAAATTTCGAACGCAGAAAAAAAAGAACCCGATATAACTCTATTATTGTACTTGAGAAATCGTTCTTTATATCGTCTCCTGAGCGACCCGGAGCACCAAGCAAAAACAAATTGCAGTATAATATTGATAAAGGAAGTCTTTTCAAAGATAATACTATTTCTTCTAAGATGAATAAATTATCGATTGCAAGAAAAATGGCTCGCTAAAACAATTATAACGACTGGACATGTCAACCTCCGTGATAAATTAGCTATGATCCGAAATTAGCAGAAAGTCGTGCACAAAGAAAAAGTGAAATAACGAAAAAAACTAAAATAATGAGAATAAGCATATTACGATTATCAATTACTATCAGAAAATGGATCAAGTGGTGAGGAAATTATGAAAGTAAACGAAAGAAAAACTATACTGCCTGTTTTTCAAAAATATCAGAATTACTTATAAATATACTAATATTTTTTTAATAAAATGCTTGTAAACAGTGGCATAGCCAGGATTTTGATTCGGTCGGGGCACACATGAAAAAATTATGTAAGGTACCAAAAGTGTGCAAAATTATGTTCTAATTGGCGTACAATTTCAATCTACATGTCGAATTATTTTCTGGAGTAATTTGAAAGCTGATTTTACGGGGTTGGAAATCGGGAAACTTTTTAAATCAGGACTGCAAATTGTCGGAATCAAAACGTTTGAAATTTTACATTTCATTTGATGCACCTACACTTCTGGAAAAAACTGATATTGATTAGCAAACTATCAGAATTTGATTCCGATTAGAATCTATGAAAAAAATTCTTTCAGTTTCATTTCGGGGGTAATTGCTCCTTGTCCAGTCTAGCTAGGCCATTGTTTGTGAATTTCAAAATGATGAAAATTTACGACCTCGTCAACATACTTTACGTTAAATTACTTCTCAAATTTCCAATCCTTTTTGACAAATAGAATATCGTACAATCATGAAATGGTACTTGCTTTCCATTTTTCATTACTTGTAATCATTTCAAGGAAAGAGACATTGTATATTTCGCCAACGGTTCATTCGCTTACTATTTACTGACACTTTGAAATGCCACTTATGTGGCCTCACTTTTGAGCCATTCATGACGTTTATTTTTTCTATTTCAAAGAATGACCAGGAAAGAAACAAAACGAAATATCAGCGAAGTGGTGGAATAGAAATTTTGCTTACCATTTCGATACACCCGTATACGAGAATCGGACGAAAACATAAGAGTTTATTTTGAATATGCGAATGCGATATTAGTAAAAGTAGTGCTTCATATTTTTACGACTGTCATATAGGACTGGCAATATTAGAGCCTACTGAACCAACTAACTCGTTACCAATTTTTCAACCAAAAAAATCATACAGTAAAATCTTTGCGCATGCATGATTTATAAGAGCAATACTTTTTTTATCTTCAAATTTACGGACAGTTTATATAAAGCAGATTGTACACATAGTCTATTTTTCTCTAAATGCTTGTAAATAAATATCAAAGGGGTATTCTCATGTGAGCGATTCCCAAGTGAGCGACTCCCATGTGAGCGATTCCCAATTGATCGAATTCTCAAGTGACCAAATTCTCTATTGGGCGATTCCAAACGAGCGATCGAGAATGTAGTATAACACTTTCTTCATATTTTCCTTCTTTACCTTATATGTTTCTATGTATGTATTTCTTTCTTTGTTTTTTGTGTGTATTATTAATGTTTTGTTTATGTATGTTTTTACGTTTTCATCTTTTGTCTCTGCTTTCTTTTATTTTCGTTTTTCTTTTCATCTACTTTTTTCTTTTTTTTCTCATGAAACAACAAATTACAAGTTCTTATTTTCAATAAGCACAGTTTCCCGTACGGTTCGGCACGCTCTATTTTCTACATAATTTTATCCTTTGTGATTTTTCTTTATTATTTTTCATCTTAGTTTTTTGCTTTTAATCTCTCCTTATCTTTTATTTTTTGTCCTTTTTTGTCCTTTTTTCACATCTTTTTTTCTTGCTGCTTTCTCTACGTTACTTCTTTTTTCTTGCTGCTTTCTCTATGTTGCTTCTTGTTTCCACTGTCTTCATGTTTTTTCTTTTTTAATGCTTTTCCACCTATTTTCACTTATTCTTAATGTCTTCATTTTTGTTGACGTTTCCTTTCTCTTGATGTTTTGTTCGTTTCAGCATTCTTTTGTTTATGTTTTTAATGAAGATTTTCACACTTACAACGATGAAAGACTCAAGTACGTCGAACTGTTCAGAAGACTACGGTTATTAAATAGCAACTTGTAATGTGTTGTTTCATGAGCAAAAAGAAAAAAGTCGATGACAAGAAAAACGAATAGGAAAGAAAGTAGAGACAAAAGATGAAAACGTTAACAATACACTCAGAAAACGAAAGAAAAAAGAAGTACATACAAAGAAAAATGTTAGGTAAAAAAAGAAAACGTGAAGAAAGTGTTATTACATTCTCGATCGCTCGTTTGGAATCGCCCAATTGGGAATTCGCTTACTTGGGAATCGCTCACTTGAGAGTCGCTCACTTGGGAATCGCCCACTTGGGAATCGCTCACGTGGGAATCGCTCACTTGGGAATAGCCCATATCAAAAGTGAAAAGCAAGAAAAGCACCTAAAATTTTTACGATTTACTGCTAAATCATATGTCGGATACTGCTGGAAACTTATGAACCATACTTTTCGAGTAAAAAATCCCACAGTAAAACCTTTGTGTAAACGACTATGAGGGCCGTACTTATTATTTGTCATTTCTAACTTTACAAGCATTGTATAAAAAACGGACTACATTTTTTTTGTAAAATGTTTTAAAAGTGCCTGACGAAATTATAAAGCACAGTTTCTATTTTTGGTCGTACGGAAGTGAAAACTTGTAAGCCAACTCAGCTATTGAGGAAAAAATCTTCGGACTGATTTGGGTAAGTTCCAACGTCAATTATTCTCTCAATTCAGCGAAATAACTTCATACAACCTTTAGTGCATGCAACCAAAGCACATAACAATATTGCAAAATACCACAATTTTTATGTCATGAGAAAGATAGCGCATCAACTTACTGTAGGTAAATATATTCACCAAAAAATTAATGCTCAAGCTTTGGATGGATTTGATCATGTGATTCAGTTTCACTACAATGTAGTCCATTTTGAAATGGAAGATATGTAGCGACAGCTCTATTAACAATTGTGGGGCACTAGTTGACAGTATTTGAAACTTTGCTCCATCATCCTTAGTCTTTGATAATAATGACTACAGATTCTTGCAATCTATAATAAGTCTGCAATTTTTTGTATAACTTCAAGGAATTTCTGTGTTTTAATTGAATGATCTCACAAATTTTCAGTTTTATATGGCGTGAAATTTGGCAGAAAGTAAGAAAAATATAAAACGGTACACTACACTTACTTTCAAAAGCAGAAGTTTAAGAGGATTAGTGAGGAGGAAGAGAGAAGTACTTCGACCGTAGTAGGATTCTACGTCACAATATCCTAATTAAATGAGCCTTATTGGGAGCAGTGGTAATTAATTTAATTGAACGAAAACCAGTAAAAAAATTCAATTCGCACGCATCACATATACATATGTATCAGTCTCCAAATCGAATTTCCATCTCCATGAATACTAATTTCGTAAGAAAAAATATCTAATAATATAATCGAAAGTTGGATGAAGTCGATTAGCATTTTGTGTTCATAGAATGATTATCGATCGAGTTGCATACACTTAAAATTCTTCTTGGAGCTTATTTGTTCGGCGATTTACGAGTCTTGACGTTATCGCCGCCTTCTGTCGCCCTACCGGAAGCGAAATATTCGTCGACGTTGTACGTTTTCAAAAGTGTCGGTTGCGATGACGACGCCGGTTTTTCATCTTCGTCATCTTCGTCTTTGGCCTGTAAAGTCAAACGGGCGTTTTTTCGGCGCGATTTATATAGCATGCCTGAAATATCAGTAAAAAGTTGTAGTACTATAACGAACAAAATTCTGGCTGACGTCAGGAAGAAAACTTTTGGAACGTGATTAATCATTTTACAGTTAACAGGCAGCCTCTGTTTTAACAATAAAACAAGTTTTTTCGGCACTTGTGCACTTTGTTTGATTATATACGAGTGATTTGGAAAAAAGATTAAGACTTGCATAGATTGTCTATTAATTACGTAATGACATTGTTATGCTAATTGTGCACTATACTCAATCCGTTTTGAAACGGTCGATGGATTGTGATGGCAGCGAAAGTTTTAATCAAAATCAAGGAAAACTCATTAACCCTATTCAATAAATTTTTCCTTCGTGATGCAGGTTCCTTGATGATTCTTTTCCAGTTAGCAAGGCTGCGTTTGCCGAAACTTCGATTATTTCAAAGTAAGTGGAGAAAAGAGACATAGATCATCTCATTGCGATACCCATAGATTTAAAACTTGTTTTTTAACACCAATTTAACCGACAGCCATCTTCATCGAGTTTAGGGAATCCGACGTTTTTTTCTAGAGCACAAAACTTCTGTTCTAGCTAACCATTTTTCGTGATTTATAGCTTAAATTAAAGATAAGAGATTTTTTTACAATCACAAAGAAGTTTTTTGAATTGAGTCAGTATTCCTGATGTGGATTAGAGTTGAACTAAGGCAATTCAGTTTTCGAAAGTTCAAATTAAACTCGATCATTCTTTCAATATTTTTATTCAATACAACGATAGATAATTGATAATGCAATCGAATAAGCTATCACACGTCCTTAAGAGTGAACATGGAGAGAAGTTTTGCAAATTCTAAGACTTGTAAATCCATCAAGATTATGCATAAGCAGTAGATAAAATCGAGGGACAAGTCAAACAAGTTTCGGCCACATTTAACCGAGTCAGAAAATAAAATGTATCATTTTGAAGCATGTTCTTTGATATGTCTCAATGAAAACTCGAACTTTTGCTTCGGAAGAACTTCGCGTTCAAGGTCCTATTGGATACGCGGATTGGTATTACTGTATCTCTTTAATGTGCGCAAAAAAATCCGCGTTGGAAAACCACAAAATATTTACTCATTCTATCTGACACAATTTTTTTTATTTTGGTTTCTATCTAATAGCCTGTGTCGTATGAGAAACTCGACATAAATGCAGTAGGAAGAGTAGGAACCGTAACCGGACGACTTTTGCCGGATTTTTAACATAGAACTCGTAACAAGCTTCAAGTATTACAGAAAGTTGTAATAAAAACAGAAAGCGAAAACGAACGAGAAAAAAATGACGGAAAGTAAAAACGACAAATAAAAAGCCAAAACGAAAAACTAAAGACTGGTCAATGATAAAACAGGATGAAAAACGAAACGATGGGTAGTAAAAAGAGATTACGAAAAATCCAAAAAATGCTATATCCCATATTCGATTTCGACCTCCTCGTACCGGAACAAGACCATGAACTCACTAGCGGCGACTACCATCCCCACTACGACCAAAACCATACCGCCGCCGAACAGCATGGTCGAAGCATCGGTCGATCGGCCGCCGAAGCCGCCGAGCGGCATTGGAAAATTTGATTGCTGTTGCGATCCAAGGGGAAAATCTTGCATTTGATCGTCGTCCTCGTCTAAATCATCGACGTCGTACTCGTCGAAATCCGTTGATTCGTCGTCGTCGCTGATTTTTTCTACAGTATCCTGAGCAAACGATTCTATAAAAACAAAATTGGAAAAAATTTAAAGACGATAGAAAAAAAGACTTTTACCAGTATCATTTTCCGTTGAATTCGTTTTTTTGCCGCGATCAGCGATTATCGAGCGAGAAATTCTAGGCGATCGATCAAAACTATGGGGAAAAATTGAATGGATCGTGAAAATCAGGGAATAAAGTATAAACGTGAACAACAGATCTCTAGTCATTTCAGCGTTATAAATGAGAAGTGGTTGTATGTATGTAAAGCAATGACGATGTGAAGTGAAGTAACAGTTTAAACTGGCTCTTGAATTTAAACGGCAGTTTTAAATTCAAACTGTTTTTTTACATTTTAGACTATGGCTCTATATACGATTGACTGAGAAGCCAATGTAAAGTACCTGCTAAAGCAGTACTGTAAATATATAGCATACTGTATGTGATAAACATTTATTAAATATTATTCATTTTCGTATTTTATCATCTCAAGGGTGTCTGGGATTCACACCCAAACATTCCTATAAAATTACGTGAAGTACTTTATTTTGATCCGTTCACACCCCGGTAGCCCAATTAAGATGCCCCAATTAATTTGCACAAACGGCAGCTGGTCCCCTAGAACCTACACTAAACTACACATTCCACAGCTACCGTAATCCCCCGTAAAAATCGTAAACAACACCTGCACACAGTAAAATACGTAGAAGCCCCGTCAGACAGTAGTCTCAAGTGTAACGGTAGCGGCGGCCCCACAAAACATGTGTATACAGAGAAACCGATACAGGAAGCATGCACAGAAGCACAGAGGTGTGGCCAAGCCCACCGTAGAAAGCAAGCGAAGCACGAAAAGCATACAGTACCAGGAAAGCATTAGAAAGGCGTAACTAAGACAGCATAAAAAGCATAGCAGGAAGCGACGATTGGCGGAAGAAGATGGACAGAAGCTCGACCTCCCGCGACGCCCAGGGAGTGGCCAAAAACGTCGTATAAAAGAAGAAGCAAAGCGTGATTTTTGTTATTATTGGTTAGAATTTTCGAATATCGAATTCGTCGTTTTAAAACCGCGCTCGCCCCGTCCTTTTTTTATATTTGCAAGCGGCCAATTGTACGAAAGCAACTTAAACCGAGGCCCCCGTTCGTGTTGTAAATCGAGACGCGTTTTGTATTGTCGACGTTCAAGCGACCGTCGATCATCCGTTGTATTAGTGTAACCGTGCACCCGCGCCCCTTTGTTCCCGCCGTAACGCCGTTGGTTGAAAGTAAAGTACCTCACACAAATCTGGTCGTTACAAACCCTCTGACAAATTGGAAACTAATTCCGCACAGCGGGGCTCCCGGAACTACGCCCCAAGAAAGTGGATGTGGACTCAGAAATTGAAGAAGAGTCAGTCTTTTGATTTTGGTACTTTATGCAACTATGCTCGCTGCTTTGGTTTGCTGGTACTTTACACGACTTCACTCGCTCGCACCTAACAGTCCATTGGACTTCAAAACGATTTACGTTTGGTTTGAGCCAATCCCGTTGCCTATACTTTACAGAACTCGGGCTTTGATACCAGTCGTTTCCCTGCTTCCATCAAATTGTCATCCGTTACCCGGAAAACGAACATTTATTTTCAAGTAATTTGTGCCAATCTTTTACGCCCAATTGCTACGCGCTACCCTCGCGCATCTTTGTCACGCCTTTGTAATTATTGCCTTATCCACCTTATTTACTGTAAGTTATCTAATAAATATCAAAAAACCCTAGTTTTACAGTAATTCACAGAAACTCAAGAAAGGCCGTGACAATGCAACTAACAATAATTCGAAAATGTACGTGATCATTCTTAAAGAAATATTGTTTATACGAATTCCACAAGTTCATTCATAAACCGAGGGAATTTTATGTGTTAAGACGCAGTGTAGAAAATTTCGAAACATCTCGAGGATTTATGTGCGCTCGGCTTTTCGATGTCTGAGTCATTTTCACTTGTTACTGTAACCACTATCACTACAGTGCGTACTGTCCGCCTATCTTTAATTGGCGGTTTGTCATAAACAAAATCGGTTAAAAAATGAGTTTATAGGGTATGTAAGCAAAATCAACAAATAATCGAATCAAATCAAAACGCTTATTTTTTCTTCGTTTTCAATACATGTATAAAGTCCTCCATTTTCTTCAAATCTTTCTTCCACTGTCCGTTCGATTCATTTCTAGGGGCTTTGTGCGCGTTATCCGACCTATCAGTTTTAATTTCATCTTTACCGTTATTTTTCGACAGTGAGTTCTTGTAAATATGATCGATACTATTATTCGAGTTGGCTTCACGCTTTAAATTTACATTGTTCTGCTCTTCGACGTTTTCGTTATACTTTCTTTTTGCTGTACGCTTCGATTCGCCGACCGTGTTTGACGAAGAGGCTTCGTGCGTGAGATCGATTATTTCGCAACCGTTGCTCGAGTAGGAAGAATGCTTTTTGTTGAATTTTTGTCGATATTCGTCAAATTTTGATCGGAAATCTGGATTTTTAAACGTCCGTCTGTCCACTCCATATTTTTCAATTATGCTCGGATCTAACGAAACCTTTTCTGACCTGAAAAAAGTTACAACAATAAAAGAGAAAGTTGTAGCACATAAGGAAACGGGTTAAAGATTGACATCCCAGTGAAACCACGAGCACTGTCTAAATGAATGCTTGAATATGTAAATAAAAATTTTCTGGCTAAATCAGGACCCTAAGAAGATAGATTTTATCCAGAAATGTTTTGAATGAATAAAATAAATCTCAAATGCTCTATCACTCGTCCCAAATTTTTACTTGTTGCCCAATATATGGGTTCTACGACAATTAAGGGAAGGCGAAAAATTGAATGAACGACAGTTGGGTGAAGATCATAAAGAAAAGTAGCACTTGAAGAGGTGTGTGAAAATTTTTTATGCCCAACTAATCGTGAGATTGTGGCCCGGCCCGTCCACGTTGCCCTCTCGATTCGAGCGCGGCCCTGACCAGAATGAACCAACTTTAGTGAGATTCTAACTACATTAAGAGTTGATTATGTATAGAAAAGCAGCGAACTCAACACTGAGCTGATAAATTTTAACCAAATTCGCACTATATCAGCTTGAGAAGAGAGAAAGTGGAAGAACGAAGATTGCTCAATAGTAATGTTGTATCTGGCTGTGTTGAATCCAGATGCAGGATCTGCATATTTTCGAACAGCTACATAATCAGATTTCTGACGTAAAGCATATCAGTCGGTTGAAATAATTCCGTTCAATTTGGCAAGGTCAGACCTCTTCAAGTTTATACACATGAGCAAAATTCGAGTGATTAATTTTCAACACGAGCTCTGTGCTCTTTCCTCACGAGCCAAATGATACATTGAATTGGAGGAAGTGAATCGTCGATCATATTGATATATATGATCGGTTTCCCTCAGGATTCGCCAAGTACACGGCTATTGTAGGGCTGGGGTACGGAACCATTGCCGAGAAAGAAAAAAAACTAGAAAATGATCATTTACAAAATGAAAACGGTCAGAAATGTTATTTGTGTGCTATGAATACGATTTTTTTTGAATGGAATTATCCACCGCAATAACTATCTTTCGAATAACTTTTCGAATTTATAAGCAAGAATTCAAATTTTTTTCCCTTCGACCACACCTTCCTAAACTTAGGCCAACCTATAACCACAGCAGCTCTGTTACATATATGAGACAGATCATATTTGCGGGAAGAGAGTAAAAATCAACACATGTTCTTTAAAAATTTTCTATACCTACCAAAACCACGATTGTCTGCTCGTTCAATACAGTTAAAAAAATATAATGAAATGATCAATCAAAACAGCAAGAAAACTGAAAAATTTCTCAACACCTAAAACATGTTATTACACTCATTTTTCAAAACGAATGATTAGAATGTATTCAGAACTCTAATAAAAATTACCTTGATTTATTAATTACTTCTTTGCAGTCATTTGCGCAATCCTAAAAGAGGAAATAAAAGATTGACAAAAGATTTAAAAAAAAATTCGTTGCAATTAGACCTTTATGAGTAGTCAAAACTATATCTGTAATTAGGGGGTCGTCGGACCCGATACCCAAATGCTAGTGTACTCCCCCAACCTTCGGTAACCCTCCCAAACTATCCCTAACTCGACAATTTGGACTAAAAATGGATTTTTTTGGAAATTTTGCGAAATTTTCCCAAAAATGGTCTTTTTCGACCTTTTGGAGTCATTTTTGACCCTTTCTAAAGAATTTAAGAACAGCTGGTTACCACCACTCACGAATTTTGGGTTCATCTCCCTAACCGACTTGAGGTCTTACAGATATGATCAAAACGTTTCATTACTCTATCAGATTTGAATTCAAGCTTATAGGAATTCTCTCATCGAAAAAATTATATTAGTTTCAACATCCAGACATTTGCATAAAAGATGTTCAACTTCAGCAAATCGATATAAATGAGCAGAGACTCTTGATCCATAAACTGAAAAACTTACGCCAGGGCCATTTTTCAACGACGCTATCAATTTCAGAGCTTCGGCATTATCTGCGTCAAGTTCCAAAACCGAATCGAGGCATTTTTTGGCTTTTCTCCATTTGTCTTCCCGTTGAAAGCTCCAAATGTCGATTTGAGATAAATTTTCATTTAGTTTCCAGGAATACAACTGCAGAAACAAAGAAAAAGCCACATGATGCAAGACTTATTTCAAATAATTATTTCTTGTTTCGGAAATTGTCCGGAAAATATATTTAATGAAATTAAATTCGCATCAAATGGCTTTTCCCGTGATAGCTTACGCTTTCGATTGGGCTATTAATGTCTCGACCAAGTAAATTTTTGCGTTTCGATGACTTGGTTGATTGGCCAAAGCTGCTGTGAAATCTTGGACAGCTAGATCAAAGCTTTCTTTATTTGCGAAGCTGAAAATTACGAAAGTCAAATCAAAGCGAACTAATTTTCAATTTAAAACACGTTGTAATAACTGGGATAAATGATATTTCATTATTCGATATACTCCATTCAGGAATTTTTTCAGAGGAAATGAAAACAAATAATGACAAAAATAACATTTGGTGATGGTTTCGTAAAACTTTAAGTTTACAACTAATATCAAAAACAAACATCACAGCGAATTTGACGGGTTTCAGGCAAATAACGCACTTTTAATTCGAAAAATGTTGGAGAGATGAAGGCTTTCCTCTTCCAAAATTTGTCATAAAATCTATTCCCCTGCTTTAAAACTTACAGTGCCCCCCTGGCAACAAGAGCTTCAACGTTTTCGGCTTCGATTTGTAACGCTTTATTGAAATGTTGCATGGCTATTAAGCTGTCGTTATTTCGTAATTTTTCGACGCCTCTTTCAACACTTAAAAACAACGAATTGATAAACAGTTGAATTACAACACAAAATTGAACGCAAGTATAAATAGTCGGAGCGAAATAACTGACTGTAATATGCCAACATAGATCACGGTGAATATAGAAATTGGTATTACAGCGTTATACACACTTAAGCATAATGAGTTATTGGAAGGGGATTAACGGGACGGGCGTCTCGCACCCCGCCCGCCAACGTAACCCATGCTGCCTCCTCCGGGTGCATTGCTATGCCCCTAAGCCTATGCCTAAGGATAGATGTCCGCGCGTTTCAATGTTATATACCTTCTTATTTATTTCTCAGGCTTAGGGACGCAGGAAGGCGCACTTTTGTTGAAGGGCGTGAAGATTCGTCCCACTGATTCTCTCCCAATATCCAACTTGGATATGCTTAAATACGCATATTTTTATAGGATGGGTGTGAACCAGACGCGGTAATACATAGAAATTACCAGGAAAAGAAAAAGCTAATACTGCTAAAATCAGGAGTCTGAATTTTGTTTCAGTCTAAACTTGGAAAGTCCTCTCAGAACATTATATGAAGAGTTGACGCCTGTAAGAAGAATTATTCTTGCAGGATGACGCCCGAAATCAAAACAAATAACTCTATCTTACCTCTTCATGGCTAAAGTATGAGTCTGAACTTTTCTCAGATGACCGGCTCGTTTTTCCGACGAATAATCAACACTGTTTGGTAATAATAATACGATGTTCAAGAGATGATTTTTATTTTTCATCAAAAATTGACCTTTTAATGGACTGAAATAACGTCGAATGATTGAAAATACTCAATCCTAAACGTTGGCACAATAAATCTATCGAATTAGGATTGTCGAAAGTCCGTTCAGATTTCAAGCATTTGTCGAAGTCATGGTCGTAATCCTCATTTCTGCAGAAAATTTACGCATGAATTTTAAATATATTGAAAACGGGCAAAGCTTGCAATAACGATGAACATTTGCGATATGAGTTTTACAAACAATTAAAAGAACAAATATTTTGATTGATTTTACTTTGAACTTTTGATTCGAAACAAAATAAAATTCGATTTCAGGAAAGATCTTCTAACTGATTAATTTTGCAAAACCACCAATTTTATTACATACAAATTTTGACTTTTGGTAGAAGCAATAAAGTTAAACTTACCTAAAAAATAATGGCAAATCGCATTCATTAATGATTCCCTGAGTTGAAAAGCAAAAAGAAAATTAAAAAACTAGCTATTGAAAACCTTCTTCCGCACATATCCATCCCCACCGTCAGGAAAGAATTGAAAACTTTTTCCCGCACGGAAAATTTTTCGTTCCAAGTTGAAATCATGTAGAAAATAAAATGACCGAAAACTGTAGACTGCAGTAAAATCTTCAAAACGTATCTGTTCTTCTGATCGAATAACATTATTTTGGAATTACTTGGTAAATAAATTATTTTGTCACTGATCACCATGGATACATTCGAAACTTCAGATCATTCAACTATCCTGGGTAATTTTAAAAATTAAAAAAGAAACAAGATCGAGTGCGAACATTCAGCAATGCTACAGTTAGAAGAGCGCAATTAACGGCTGTGATCGTGATGAAAAAATATAAACTAAGATATTATTAATTTAACTATGATTTTAATTTCTTTATAGAACGCTAAAATGCCCTTTTCCGTCAACTCAGCACTAGAAGCGGCTCAAGTATCGATAACTTCCCCAACGATAATTTCCGTTCTGTGCGGAAAATACCCAAAAAAAATTTCACGCGGCAAAAAAAGTGGCGACAGCGACAAGACAGTCTGAGGAAAATTAAATTTAAAAAAAATAATATTACCAAACGTAGAGATATGTCGGGCATTGATTGAAATGTTAATCGGATAGTTTTCTCCGTAACATCGAGTGAATGAACGCGAGCTGAAAAATGGTCATAAAAACGCAATCTTGGCACTTGAGTAAAATATCATGTCAGTTTGAAAAAATTCACGACAAACTCACCTCTGATCAGTGTATCTTTGATAAAATCGTCTCTTCTCATTCCCAATGAAATGCACTCCTCCACAGCTATTGAGCCCTATAAATGATAATGTTCAAGACACAGTTCCAGGCACGATACATTCTCTAACTGCTTTAGCGGATACTATGCGTACTTTTGCAATCAAATCATCGAGATGAAATTTGAATTCATTACGGAAGAAGGGAAAAAAGAAATTTGTTTGGAGAATTATTTACTGTTTTTGACCTATCATGAATTCTTGGTATTTTACCAACTCACCAATATCTTTAGATCTTCCAGATCCCGTTCAAACCTTCCAGCAGTGCATAATAAACGAACACTGAGATCGGAAGAAGATACGTATTCTACTCTGCCGAATATAAGATCGCCGATTTTTAAATCCTAGAAAACAGTTGAATTACATCTGATGACCTAAAATGCGTTTCTCAAGTTCGAAAAAAATATTATGAAAACAGCAATATGACAATGAAATATTTCAAATATTATAGCTATTTGAGCGATGTGGTAGGAAACAAAAGTAACCTTTTTATATAGATGATCGAAAGAGAAAAGTTTGAATTAACCAAAACGCTTAATAATGCATGCAAATTCATCATTTTCCAGTTGAACAGTCAGATATTTGGTTAATGGATGGACAATCATCGCATCTTTTATTAAATCTCAGGATGATCGAAGCTATCTCGGACACATCAAGCGGTAACGTAACCTGGAAAAATTTCTGGCAGAAACCTCTGGGATCAATGCGTAAAAATCTTTCGAAAGGCGGCGTTTGACAGTAAACTTAAAAACAGAAGTTGAGCATCACATGAGTAAACCGAGTTTATCCTTGACTTTGACTGCTTACAGTCAGCTTCGATCAAACATTTCGATGTACGATCCGTTTCATTATCTGGTTTCGACGATTCAAGACCTTTCAACTTATAATCCCTGTTGTATAACGTAAGAAAATTTTTCGACACAAAAGCTTTCAATCTTCCGTCAAAATCCGACTGATCGATGATATTGCGATCGCATGCGCCTTGATCTAAGGACAATCTTTTGTAGGACATGGTGCACCTAAAAAAATACAGTGATTATTCAAACTAGTTAAGGAGATACAAATCGTCGATTTTTTCCTGAATGAGTTATGATTTTTATATCTCTGGATAAGAAATTAGAACGATAGGCTCGGTTGGTGAAATGTTCAATAGAACATCTTCTCAGGACAGTCTATCATATGTGCACGTAACCCTCCTACCTAAAATCCTGAACACCCCTGGCCGGAAAAATATCGTCAAACAGCCTCTCGAACTTATTCGAAGACAGTTTTTTTATGATTTTAATGCATATTTTGTATGAAAAACATGCTTGCGGAGCTTTTTTTTGTTTTTTCGGTCACCCATCCCCCACCCTCCACGACAGAAAATCCGAGGACCCTCACCCCTGAAAAATTCTTGCCGTGCATATCTGCAGTCCACTTTGGAGAAAATATTTGAAATTTTTTTTGAGTTTGAGCATGGTTATCGTTGAGGAAACAAATTTTGGCACCTCAGGACAAAAAATACATTTTGATGTGTCTTAGAATGAAAAAATTACACCATTTTTCGGCCGCTCATGTTTAGCAGTCACCATTTTGATTCAGGCACGCCTATTGGCATGTCCAATTGACTTATTAATTACCGTTCAACAATTTTTATCAATTGAAGTTACATCATGTTTCCGTTTAATGGTTAATCGTCGGTATTTTATTTGAATTTTGACGAAAATTAGTCCCCTTGTGTGCATGTATATGGCCAATGCAAGAAAGAACGAGAAAATAATGTACATGTATAGTAATCTCGAAATATGCTATTTTTTTGACATCACTATGAAAACATGTTTGTCGGCTTCTTCAAGTAGGATATTGCAACTAAAAGCTTATTTCAGTGAAAATCGCAATGAGCAGCTAAAGCACACACGTTCAAAAGTTTACGTGCAAAGTTTATACAGCGCATGTACGTAGGCTAGCTATTTTTTACGTGTAGGGTAAATACATTGTGTACTAGGTATATGCAATGCATTCGAAGTATGGTTAACATGTTTTATCTGCTCCTGTAGAACATCAATTTCGTCATCAGCTCATTAAAACTTAACCAGAATTTCTTCAATTTTTTTCCTGATTTTTGCAGGTTCCTGACTCCAAATACAGCAAAATGCTTGGGCATGCTCCTAAAATGCAAAAAAGCATATGTAGCCACATTATAAACGTTTTTAAGAATGTGGAAAATTTTTGCGAAATGAAGAACAAAATTTTGGGTCCGGTTCTCATGTGGTAAAAGCCTTGGAGGAAAAAACGGTGGATCCAACCAGTTGGGAGGGGGTAAATCCTAAATTTGTGGGGTGAGGGTACCAACCAAGTTCATCAAAATTTTGCTTGGGATCCCTAAAAAATCGAAAAAAAGTCAAAAATTTGGAAAATTCACCCCAAAAACAGCCGAAAAAGCTACTATTTTCGAAAGTTGGGGAGAGGGTCCCGATATTTGGATATAGGGTTCGACTAAGTTGGAGGTCAGGATACCCTCAACTCAACCTCCCATCCTCCAATTAAAGGTATGGGTATGCTGTTGCTGTAGCTGCTGCAGTTCGAGCCAATGTTTTTTTGCCAAAACATGGTTTTTGGCACACAAAAAACTTGGAATGGCACAAAAAATTTTCAACGTTTGGGTAAAAAAAAATGCACCAAAATGCATCTTTTCAATATGAAAACCCCAATTTTTCTTCCACATTTGTGGAAAGGCCTCAAAAATTTTTTCCACATTCCAGGTTGTTTTCCCACATTATAGTGCAAATGTGGAAAAAACAGTGATCGTCGTAAAACCATTTCATTGCACAATTTTTTCTTATCTCATTGACGTGCCAAGCTGGAAAATAGGTTGGGCACGATATTTACAAAAACTTAATACCTTAAAAGGTAACTTTAATTAGGTACTTACATTTTTATCAAACTTTTGGCCTGAAAGCTTTGCGCAGTTTTCAGTATTTTTCTAGTTGAAAATTTTTTTTGTGTTATTGGCACAATTTTTTTGACCTTTTCTGCCAATTGGCGAAAATGTCGTCTGTGCACATACCTGTAAGAGTTCCAACCAAT
>CAWUHX010000159.1:624874-838469 GCA_963922205.1 Romanomermis culicivorax | reverse complement strand
TATGGGATTTGGTTCATTTATCTCCAGATCAGTCTATTTCCAGTATGTCCAGTTTTTCTAGCTCTATCTAATAGTATGAAGATTTTCTCTACAGGATGTAGGGTTGACCAGCTATCAGAGACTAAAAAGTCCAATTATTGCCTTGACATTAGAATTTTGACCATCCTAAGGTACCTTGTTCCTAGAGTCCGATTGAAGTGAGTCAAGTTTTGTTAATTTTCTATATATATAGTTTTTTATGCTCTATCTAATGGTATAAAGAAAAGTTCTCAAACAGCATTACGTTAAGAGTTATTCTTGATTCACGTGTTGAGCTCTTATTCGATATGGTACTTGAATGGGCCATTTGATGATTATGGGATTTGGTTCATTTATCTCCAGATCAGTCTATTTCCAGTATGTCCAGTTTTTCTAGCTCTATCTAATAGTATGAAGATTTTGTCTATAGGATGAGGGGTTAACTAGCTAACAGAGGCTAAAAAGTCCAATTTTGGCCTTGACACTAGAATTTTAACCATCTCAAGGAGCCTTGTTCTTAGAGTCTGATTGAAGTGAGTCAAGTTTTGTTCATTTTCATTATGTAGAGTTTTTTATGCTCTATCTAATGGTATAAAGAAGAGTTCTCAAGCGGCATTAGGTTAAGAGTTATTCTTGATTCACGTCTTGAGCTCTTATTCGATATGGTACTTGAATGGGCCATTTGATGATTATGGGATTTGGTTCATTTATCTCCAGATCAGTCTATTTCCAGTATGTCCAGTTTTTCTAGCTCTATCTAAAAGTATGAAGATTTTGTCTATAGGATGAGGGGTTAACTAGCTAACAGAGGCTAAAAAGTCCAATTTTGCCTTGACACTAGAATTTTGACCACCTCAAGGAGCCTTGTTCTAAGAGTCTGATTGAAGTGAGTCAAGTTTTGTTAATTTTAATTATGTAGAGTTTTTTATGCTCTATCTAATGGTATAAAGAAAAGTTCTCAAGCAGCGTTAGGTTAAGAGTTATCCTTGATTCACGTGTTGAGCTCTTATTCTATATGGTACTTGAATGGGCCATTTGATGATTATAGGATTTGGTTCATTTATCTCCAGATCAGTCTATTTCCAGTATGTCCAGTTTTTCTAGCGCTATCTAATTGTATGAAGATTTTGTCTATAGGATGAGGGGTTAACTAGCTAACAGAGGCTAAAAAGTCCAATTTTGGCCTCGACACTAGAATTTTAACCATCTCAAAGAGCCTTGTTTTTAGAGTCTGATTGAAGTGAGTCAAGTTTTGTTCATTTTCATTATATATAGTTTTTTACGCTCTATCTAATGGTATAAAGAAGAGTTCTCAAGCGGCATTAGGTTAAGAGTTATTCTTGATTCACGTGTTGAGCTCTTATCCGATATGGTACTTGAATGGGCCATTTGATGATCATGAGATTTGGTTCATTTATCTCCAGATCCGTCTGTTTCCAGTATGCCAAGTTTTTCTAGCTCTATCTAATATGGTGAAGATTTTCTCTACAGGATGTCGGGTTAACCAGCTACAGAGGCTAAAAAGTTCAATTATTGCCTTGACATTAGAATTTTGACCATCCCAAGGTACCTTGTTCCTAGAGTCCGATTGAAGTGAGTCAAGTTTTGTTAATTTTCATTATGCATAGTTTTTTATGCTCTATCTAATGGTATAAAGAAGAGTTCCCAAGCAGCATTTGGTTAAGAGTTATTCTTGATTCACGTGTTGAGCTCTTATTCAATATGGTACTTGAATGGGCCATTTGATGATTATGGGATTTGGTTCATTTATCTCCAGATCAGTCTATTTCCAGTATGTCCAGTTTTTCTAGCTCTATCTAATAGTGTGAAGACTTTCTCTACAGGATGTCGGGTTAACCAGCTATCAGAGGGTAAAAAGTCCAATTATTGCCTTGACACTAGAATTTTGACCATTCGAAGGTACCTTGTTCCTAGAGTCTGATTGAACTGAGTCAAGTTTTGTTAGATTTCATTATGCATAGTTTTATGCTCTATCTAATGGTATAAAGAAGAGTTCCCAAGCAGCATTAAGTTAAGAGTTATTCTTGATTCACGTGTTGAGCTCTTATTGGATATGGTACTTGAATGGGCCATTTGATGATTATGGGATTTGGTTCATTTATCTCCAGATCAGTCTATTTCCAGTATGTCCAGTTTTTCTAGCTCTATCTAAAAGTATGAAGATTTTGTCTATAGGATGAGGGGTTAACTAGCTAACAGAGGCTAAAAAGTCCAATTTTGGCCTCGACACTAGAATTTTGACCATCTCAAGGAGCCTTGTTCCTAGAGTCCGATTGAAGTGAGTCAAGTTTTGTTAATTTTCATTATGTAGAGTTTTTAACGCTCAATCCAATGGTATAAAGGAGAGTTCTCAAGCGGCATTGGGTTAAGAGTTATTCTTGATTCACGTGTTGAGCTCTTATTCGATATGGTACATGAATTTGCCATTTGATGATTATGGGATTTGGTTCATTTATCTCCAGATCCGTCTGTTTCCAGTATGTCCAGTTTTTCTAGCTCTATCTGATAGTGTGAAGATTTTCTCTACAGGATGTCCGGTTAACCAGCTATCAGAGGCTAAAGAGTCCAATTATTGCCTTGACATTAGAATTTTGACCATCCCAAGGTACCTTGTTCCTAGAAACCGATTGAAGTGAGTCAAGTTTTGTTAATTTTCATTATGCATAGTTTTATGCTCTATCTAATGGTATAAAGAAGAGTTCCCAAGCAGCATTAAGTTAAGAGTTATTCTTGATTCACGTGTTGAGCTCTTATTCGATATGGTACTTGAATGGGCCATTTGATGATTATGGGATTTGGTTCATTTATCTCCAGATCAGTCTATTTCCAGTATGTCCAGTTTTTCTAGCTCTATCTAAAAGTATGAAGATTTTGTCTATAGGATAAGGGGTTAACTAGCTAACAGAGGCTAAAAAGTCCAATTTTGGCCTCGACACTAGAATTTTAACCATCTCAAGGAGCCTTGTTCTTAGAGTCTGATTGAAGTGAGTCAAGTTTTGTTCATTTTCATTATGTAGAGTTTTTTACGCTCTATCTAATGGTATAAAGAAGAGTTCTCAAGCGGCATTAGGTTAAGAGTTATTCTTGATTCACGTCTTGAGCTCTTATTCGATATGGTACTTGAATGGGCCATTTGATGATTATGGGATTTGGTTCATTTATCTCCAGATCAGTCTATTTCCATTATGTCCAGTTTTTCTAGCTCTATCTAAAAGTATGTAGATTTTGTCTATAGGATGAGGGGTTAACTAGGTAACAGAGGCTAAAAAGTCCAATTTTGCCTTTACACTAGAATTTTGACCACCTCAAGGAGCCTTGTTCTAAGAGTCTGATTGAAGTGAGTCAAGTTTTGTTAATTTTCATTATGTAGAGTTTTTTATGCTCTATCTAATGGTATAAAGAAGAGTTCTCAAGCAGCATTAGGTTAAGAGTTATTCTTGATTCACGTGTTGAGCTCTTATTCTATATGGTACTTGAATGGGCCATTTGATGATTATAGGATTTGGTTCATTTATCTCCAGATCAGTCTATTTCCAGTATGTCCAGTTTTTCTAGCTCTATCTAATTGTATGAAGATTTTGTCTATAGGATGAGGGGTTAACTAGGTAACAGAGGCTAAAAAGTCCAATTTTGCCTTTACACTAGAATTTTGACCACCTCAAGGAGCCTTGTTCTAAGAGTCTGATTGAAGTGAGTCAAGTTTTGTTAATTTTCATTATATATAGTTTTTTACGCTCTATCTAATGGTATAAAGAAGAGTTCTCAAGCGGCATTAGGTTAAGAGTTATTCTTGATTCACGTGTTGAGCTCTTATTCGATATGGTACTTGAATGGGCCATTTGATGATCATGAGATTTGGTTCATTTATCTCCAGATCCGTCTGTTTCCAGTATGCCAAGTTTTTCTAGCTCTATCTAATATGGTGAAGATTTTTTCTACAGGATGTCGGGTTAACCAGCTATCAGAGGCTAAAAAGTTCAATTATTGCCTTGACATTAGAATTTTGACCATCCCAAGGTACCTTGTTCCTAGAGTCCGATTGAAGTGAGTCAAGTTTTGTTAATTTTCATTATGCATAGTTTTTTATGCATTATCTAATGGTATAAAGAAGAGTTCCCAAGCAGCATTTGGTTAAGAGTTATTCTTGATTCACGTGTTGAGCTCTTATTCAATATGGTGCCTGAATGGGCCATTTGATGATTATGGGATTTGGTTCATTTATCTCCAGATCAGTCTATTTCCAGTATGTCCAGTTTTTCTAGCTCTATCTAATAGTGTGAAGACTTTCTCTACAGGATGTCGGGTTAACCAGCTATCAGAGGCTAAAAAGTCCAATTATTGCCTTGACACTAGAATTTTGACCATTCGAAGGTACCTTGTTCCTAGAGTCTGATTGAACTGAGTCAAGTTTTGTTAATTTTCATTATGCATAGTTTTATGCTCTATCTAATGGTATAAAGAAGAGTTCCCAAGCAGCATTAAGTTAAGAGTTATTCTTGATTCACGTGTTGAGCTCTTATTCGATATGGTACTTGAATGGGCCATTTGATGATTATGGGATTTGGTTCATTTATCTCCAGATCAGTCTATTTCCAGTATGTCCAGTTTTTCTAGCTCTATCTAAAAGTATGAAGATTTTGTCTATAGGATGAGGGGTTAACTAGCTAACAGAGGCTAAAAAGTCCAATTTTGGCCTCGACACTAGGATTTTAACCATCTCAAGGAGCCTTGTTCCTAGAGTCTGATTGAAGTGAGTCAAGTTTTGTTAATTTTCATTATGTATAGTTTTTAACGCTCAATCCAATGGTATAAAGGAGAGTTCTCAAGCGGCATTGGGTTAAGAGTTATTCTTGATTCACCTGTTGAGCTCTTATTCGATATGGTACATGAATTTGCCATTTGATGATTATGGGATTTGGTTCATTTATCTCCAGATCCGTCTGTTTCCAGTATGTCCAGTTTTTCTAGCTCTATCTGATAGTGTGAAGATTTTCTCTACAGGATGTCCGGTTAACCAGCTATCAGAGGCTAAAGAGTCCAATTATTGCCTTGACATTAGAATTTTGACCATCCCAAGGTACCTTGTTCCTAGAAACCGATTGAAGTGAGTCAAGTTTTGTTAATTTTCATTATGCATAGTTTTATGCTCTATCTAATGGTATAAAGAAGAGTTCCCAAGCAGCATTAAGTTAAGAGTTATTCTTGATTCACGTGTTGAGCTCTTATTCGATATGGTACTTGAATGGGCCATTTGATGATTATGGGATTTGGTTCATTTATCTCCAGATCAGTCTATTTCCAGTATGTCCAGTTTTTCTAGCTCTATCTAAAAGTATGAAGATTTTGTCTATAGGATAAGGGGTTAACTAGCTAACAGAGGCTAAAAAGTCCAATTAATACCTTGACACTAGAATTTTGACCATCCTAAGGTACCTTGTTCCTAGAGTCTGATTGAAGTGAGTCAAGTTTTGTTAATTTTAATTATGTAGAGTTTTTTATGCTCTATCTAATGGTATAAAGAAAAGTTCTCAAGCAGCATTAGGTTAAGAGTTATTCTTGATTCACGTGTTGAGCTCTTATTCGATATGGTACTTGAATAAGCCATTTGATGATTATGGGATTTGGTTCATTTATCTCCAGATCAGTCTATTTCCAGTATGTCCAGTTTTTCTAGCTCTATCTAATAGTATGGAGATTTTCTCTACAGGATGTAGGGTTGACCAGCTATCAGAGACTAAAAAGTCCAATTATTGCCTTGACATTAATATTTTGACCATCCTAAGGTACCTTGTTCCTAGAGTCCAATTGAAGTGAGTCAAGTTTTGTTAATTTTCTATATATATAGTTTTTTATGCTCTATCTAATGGTATAAAGAAAAGTTCTCAAACAGCATTACGTTAAGAGTTATTCTTGATTCACGTGTTGAGCTCTTATTCGATATGGTACTTGAATGGGCCATTTGATGATTTTGGGATTTGGTTCATTTATCTCCAGATCAGTCTATTTCCAGTATGTCCAGTTTTTCTAGCTCTATCTAATAGTATGAAGATTTTGTCTATAGGATGAGGGGTTAACTAGCTAACAGAGGCTAAAAAGTCCAATTTTGGCCTTGACACTAGAATTTTAACCATCTCAAGGAGCCTTGTTCTTAGAGTCTGATTGAAGTGAGTCAAGTTTTGTTCATTTTCATTATGTATAGTTTTTTACGCTCTATCTAATGGTATAAAGAAGAGTTCTCAAGCGGCATTAGGTTAAGAGTTATTCTTGATTCACGTGTTGAGCTCTTATTCGATATGGTACTTGAATGGGCCATTTGATGATTATGGGATTTGGTTCATTTATCTCCAGATCAGTCTATTTCCAGTATGTCCAGTTTTTCTAGCTCTATCTAATAGTATGAAGATTTTCTCTACAGGATGTAGGGTTGACCAGCTATCAGTGACTAAAAAGTCCAATTATTGCCTTGACATTAGAATTTTGACCATCCTAAGGTACCTTGTTCCTAGAGTCCGATTGAAGTGAGTCAAGTTTTGTTAATTTTCTATATATATAGTTTTTTATGCTCTATCTAATGGTATAAAGAAAAGTTCTCAAGCAGCATTAGGTTAAGAGTTATTCTTGATTCACTTGTTGAGCTCTTATTCGATATGGTACTTGAATGGGCCATTTGATGATTATGGGATTTGGTTCATTTATCTCCAGATCAGTCTATTTCCAGTATGTCAAGTTTTTCTAGCTCTATCTAATAGTATGAAGATTTTCTCTACAGGATGTAGGGTTAACCAGCTATCAGAGACTAAATAGTCCAATTATTGCCTTGACATTAGAATTTTGACCATCCTAAGGTACCTTGTTCCTAGAGTCGGATTGAAGTGAGTCAAGTTTTGTTAATTTTCTATATATATAGTTTTTTATGCTCTATCTAATGGTATAAAGAAAAGTTCTCAAACAGCATTACCTTAAGAGTTATTCTTGATTCACATGTTGAGCTCTTATTCGATATGGTACTTGAATGGGCCATTTGATGATTATGGGATTTGGTTCATTTATCTCCAGATCAGTCTATTTCCAGTATGTCCAGTTTTTCTAGCTCTATCTAATAGTATGAAGATTTTGTCTATAGGATGAGGGGTTAACTAGCTAACAGAGGCTAAAAAGTCCAATTTTGGCCTTTACACTAGAATTTTGACCACCTCAAGGAGCCTTGTTCTTAGAGTCTGATTGAAGTGAGTCAAGTTTTGTTAATTTTCATTATGTAGAGGTTTTTATGCTCTATCTAATGGTATAAAGAAGAGTTCTCAAGCGGCATTAGGTTAAGAGTTATTCTTGATTCACATGTTGAGCTCTTATTCGATATGGTACTTGAATGGGCCATTTGATGATTATGAGATTTGGTTCATTTATCTCCAGATCAGTCTATTTCCATTATGTCCAGTTTTTCTAGCTTTATCAAAAAGTATGAAGATTTTGTCTATAGGATGAGGGGTTAACTAGCTAACAGAGGCTAAAAAGTCCAATTTTGGCCTTTACACTAGAATTTTGACCACCTCAAGGAGCCTTGTTCTTAGAGTCTGATTGAAGTGAGTCAAGTTTTGTTAATTTTCATTATGTAGAGGTTTTTATGCTCTATCTAATGGTATAAAGAAAAGTTCTCAAGCAGTGTTAGGTTAAGAGTTATTCTTGATTCACGTGTTGAGCTCTTATTCGATATGGTACTTGAATGAGCCATTTGATGATCATGGGATTTGGTTCATTTATCTCCAGATCCCTCTGTTTCCAGTATGTCCAGTTTTTCTAGCTCTATCTAATAGTGTGAAGATTTTCTCCACAGGATGTCGGGTTAACCAGCTATCAGAGGCTAAAAAGTTCAATTATTGCCTTGACATTAGAATTTTGGCCATCCCAAGGTACCTTGTTCCTAGAGTCTGATTGAAGTGAGTCAAGTTTTGTTAATTTTCTATATATATAGTTTTTTATGCTCTATCTAATGGTATAAAGAAAAGTTCTCAAACAGCATTACGTTAAGAGTTATTCTTGATTCACATGTTGAGCTCTTATTCGATATGGTACTTGAATGGGCCATTTGATGATTATGGGATTTGGTTCATTCATCTCCAGATCAGTCTATTTCCAGTATGTCCAGTTTTTCTAGCTTTATCTAATAGTATGAAGATTTTCTCTACAGGATGTAGGGTTAACCAGCTATTAGAGACTAAATAGTCCAATTATTGCCTTGACATTAGAATTTTGACCATCCTAAGGTACCTTGTTCCTAGAGTCCGATTGAAGTGAGTCAAGTTTTGTTAATTTTCTATATATATAGTTTTTTATGCTCTATCTAATGGTATAAAGAAAAGTTCTCAAGCAGCATTAGGTTAAGAGTTATTCTTGATTCACGTGTTGAGCTCTTATTCGATATGGTACTTGAATGGGCCATTTGATGATTATGGGATTTGGTTCATTTATCTCCAGATCAGTCTATTTCCAGTATGTCCAGTTTTTCTAGCTCTATCTAATAGTATGAAGATTTTCTCTACAGGATGTAGGGTCAACCAGCTATCAGAGACTAAATAGTCCAATTATTGCCTTGACATTAGAATTTTGACCATCCTAAGGTACCTTGTTCCTAGAGTCCGATTGAAGTGAGTCAAGTTTTGTTAATTTTCTATATATATAGTTTTTTATGCTCTATCTAATGGTATAAAGAAGAGTTCTCAAACAGCATTACCTTAAGAGTTATTCTTGATTCACATGTTGAGCTCTTATTCGATATGGTACTTGAATGGGCAATTTGATGATTATGGGATTTGGTTCATTTATCTCCAGATCAGTCTGTTTCCAGTATGTCCAGTTTTTCTAGCTCTATCTAATAGTATGAAGATTTTGTCTATAGGATGAGGGGTTAACTAGGTAACAGAGGCTAAAAAGTCCCATTTTGGCCTTGACACTAGAATTTTAACCATCTTAAGGAGCCTTGTTCTTAGAGTCTGATTGAAGTGAGTCAAGTTTTGTTAATTTTCATTATGTAGAAGTTTTTATGCTCTATCTAATGGTATAAAGAAAAGTTCTCAAGCAGTGTTAGGTTAAGAGTTATTCTTGATTCACGTGTTGAGCTCTTATTCCATATGGTACTTGAATGGGCCATTTGATGATTATGGGATTTGGTTCATTTATCTTCAGATCAGTCTATTTCCAGTATGTGCAGTTTTTCTAGCTCTATCTAATAGTATGAAGATTTTGTCTATAGGATGAGGGGTTAACTAGCTAACAGAGGCTAAAAAGTCAAATTTTGGCCTTGACACTAGAATTTTAACCATCTCAAGGAGCCTTGTTCTTAGAGTCTGATTGAAGTGAAGTTTTGTTCATTTTCATTATGTAGAGTTTTTTAGGCTCTATCTAATGGTATAAAGAAGAGTTCTCAAGCGGCATTAGGTTAAGAGTTATTCTTGATTCATGTGTTGAGCTCTTATTCGATATGGTACTTGAATGGGCCATTTGATGATTATGGGATTTGGTTCATTTATCTCCAGATCAGTCTATTTCCAGTATGTGCAGTTTTTCTAGCTCTATCTAATAGTATGAAGATTTTGTCTATAGGATGAGGGGTTAACTAGCTAACAGAGGCTAAAAAGTCGAATTTTGGCCTTGACACTAGAATTTTAACCATCTCAAGGAGAATTGTTCTTAGAGTCTGATTGAAGTGAGTCAAGTTTTTTCATTTTCATTATGTAGAGTTTTTTACGCTCTATCTAATGGTATAAAGAAGAGTTCTCAAGCGGCATTAGGTTAAGAGTTATTCTTGATTCACGTGTTGAGCTCTTATTCGATATGGTACTTGAATGAGCCATTTGATGATCATGGGATTTGGTTCATTTATCTCCAGATCCCTCTGTTTCCAGTATGTCCAGTTTTTCTAGCTCTATCTAATAGTGTATAGATTTTCTCTACAGGATGTCGGGTTAACCAGCTATCAGAGGCTAAAAAGTTCAATTATTGCCTTGACATTAGAATTTTGGCCATCCCAAGTACCTAGTTCCTAGAGTCTGATTGAAGTGAGTCAAGTTTTGTTAATTTTAATTATGTAGAGTTTTTTATGCTCTATCTAATGGTATAAAGAAAAGTTCTCAAGCAGCATTATGTTAAGAGTTATTCTTGATTCACGTATTGAGCTCTTATTCGATATGGTACTTGAATGGGCCATTTGATGATTATGGGATTTGGTTCATTCATCTCCAGATCAGTCTATTTCCAGTATGTCCAGTTTTTCTAGCTCTATCTAATAGTATGAAGATTTTCTCTACAGGATGTAGGGTTGACCAGCTATCAGAGACTAAAAAGTCCAATTATTGCCTTGACATTAGAATTTTGACCATCCTAAGGTACCTTGTTCCTAGAGTCCAATTGAAGTGAGTCAAGTTTTGTTAATTTTAATTATGTAGAGTTTTTTATGCTCTATCTAATGGTATAAAGAAAAGTTCTCAAGCAGCATTAGGTTAAGAGTTATTCTTGATTCACGTGTTGAGCTCTTATTCGATATGGTACTTGAATGGGCCATTTGATGATTATGGGATTTGGTTCATTTATCTTCAGATCAGTCTATTTCCAGTATGTGCAGTTTTTCTAGCTCTATCTAATAGTATGAAGATTTTGTCTATAGGATGAGGGGTTAACTAGCTAACAGAGGCTAAAAAGTCAAATTTTGGCCTTGACACTAGAATTTTAACCATCTCAAGGAGCCTTGTTCTTAGAGTCTGATTGAAGTGAGTCAAGTTTTTTCATTTTCATTATGTAGAGTTTTTTACGCTCTATCTAATGGTATAAAGAAGAGTTCTCAAGCCGCATTAAGTTAAGAGTTATTCTTGATTCACGTGTTGAGCTCTTATTTGATATGGTACTTGAATGGGCCATTTGATGATTATGGGATTTGGTTCATTTATCTCCAGATCAGTCTATTTCCAGTATGTCCAGTTTTTCTAGCTCTATCTAATGGTATGAAGATTTTCTCTACAGGATGTAGGGTTAACCAGCTATCAGAGACTAAATAGTCCAATTATTGCCTTGACATTAGAATTTTGACCATCCTAAGGTACCTTGTTCCTAGAGTCCGATTTAAGTGAGTCAAGTTTTGTTAATTTTCTATATATATAGTTTTTTATGCTCTATCTAATGGTATAAAGAAAAGTTCTCAAACAGCATTACGTTAAGAGTTATTCTTGATTCACATGTTGAGCTCTTATTCGATATGGTACTTGAATGGGCCATTTGATGATTATGGGATTTGGTTCATTCATCTCCAGATCAGTCTATTTCCAGTATGTCCAGTTTTTCTAGCTTTATCTAATAGTATGAAGATTTTCTCTACAGGATGTAGGGTTAACCAGCTATCAGAGACTAAATAGTCCAATTATTGCCTTGACATTAGAATTTTGACCATCCTAAGGTACCTTGTTCCTAGAGTCTGATTGGAGTGAGTCAAGTTTTGTTAATTTTCTATATATATAGTTTTTTATGCTCTATCTAATGGTATAAAGAAAAGTTCTCAAACAGCATTACGTTAAGAGTTATTCTTGATTCACATGTTGAGCTCTTATTCGATATGGTACTTGAATCCGCCATTTGATGATTATGGGATTTGGTTCATTTATCTCCAGATCAGTCTATTTCCAGTATGTCCAGTTTTTCTAGCTCTATCTAATAGTATGAAGATTTTCTCTACAGGATGTAGGGTTAACCAGCTATCAGAGACTAAATAGTCCAATTATTGCCTTGACATTAGAATTTTGACCATCCTAAGGTACCTTGTTCCTAGAGTCCGATTGGAGTGAGTCAAGTTTTGTTAATTTGTATATATATAGTTTTTTATGCTCTATCTAATGGTATAAAGAAAAGTTCTCAAACAGCATTACGTTAAGAGTTATTCTTGATTCACATGTTGAGCTCTTATTCCATATGGTACTTGAATGGGCCATTTGATGATTATGGGATTTGGTTCATTTATCTTCAGATCAGTCTATTTCCAGTATGTGCAGTTTTTCTAGCTCTATCTAATAGTATGCAGATTTTGTCTATAGGATGAGGGGTTAACTAGCTAACAGAGGCTAAAAAGTCAAATTTTGGCCTTGAAACTAGAATTTTAACCATCTCAAGGAGCCTTGTTCTTAGAGTCTGATTGAAGTGAGTCAAGTTTTTTCATTTTCATTATGTAGAGTTTTTTAGGCTCTATCTAATGGTATAAAGAAGAGTTCTCAAGCGGCATTAGGTTAAGAGTTATTCTTGATTCACGTGTTGAGCTCTTATTCGATATGGTACTTGAATGAGCCATTTGATGATCATGGGATTTGGTTCATTTATCTCCAGATCCCTCTGTTTCCAGTATGTCCAGTTTTTCTAGCTCTATCTAATAGTGTGAAGATTTTCTCTACAGGATGTCGGGTTAACCAGCTATCAGAGGCTAAAAAGTTCAATTATTGCCTTGACATTAGAATTTTGGCCATCCCAAGGTACCTTGTTCCTAGAGTCTGATTGAAGTGAGTCAAGTTTTGTTAATTTTCTATATATATAGTTTTTTATGCTCTATCTAATGATATAAAGAAAAGTTCTCAAACAGCATTACGTTAAGAGTTATTCTTGATTCACATGTTGAGCTCTTATTCGATATGGTACTTGAATGGGCCATTTGATGATTATGGGATTTGGTTCATTCATCTCCAGATCAGTCTATTTCCAGTATGTCCAGTTTTTCTAGCTTTATCTAATAGTATGAAGATTTTCTCTACAGGATGTAGGGTTAACCAGCTATCAGAGACTGAATAGTCCAATTATTGCCTTGACATTAGAATTTTGACCATCCTAAGGTACCTTGTTCCTAGAGTCCGATTGAAGTGAGTCAAGTTTTGTTAATTTTCTATATATATAGTTTTTTATGCTCTATCTAATGGTATAAAGAAAAGTTCTCAAGCAGCATTAGGTTAAGAGTTATTCTTGATTCACGTGTTGAGCTCTTATTCGATATGGTACTTGAATGGGCCATTTGATGATTATGGGATTTGGTTCATTTATCTCCAGATCAGTCTATTTCCAGTATGTCCAGTTTTTCTAGCTCTATCTAATAGTATGAAGATTTTCTCTACAGGATGTAGGGTTAACCAGCTATCAGAGACTAAATAGTCCAATTATTGCCTTGACATTAGAATTTTGACCATCCTAAGGTACCTTGTTCCTGAGTCCGATTGGAGTGAGTCAAGTTTTGTTAATTTGTATATATATAGTTTTTTATGCTCTATCTAATGGTATAAAGAAAAGTTCTCAAACAGCATTACGTTAAGAGTTATTCTTGATTCACATGTTGAGCTCTTATTCGATATGGTACTTGAATCCGCCATTTGATGATTATGGGATTTGGTTCATTTATCTCCAGATCAGTCTATTTCCAGTATGTCCAGTTTTTCTAGCTCTATCTAATAGTATGAAGATTTTGTCTATAGGATGAGGGGTTAACTAGCTAACAGAGGCTAAAAAGTCCAATTTTGGCCTTGACACTAGAATTTTAACCATCTTAAGGAGCTTTGTTCTTAGAGTCTGATTGAAGTGAGTCAAGTTTTGTTAATTTTCATTATGTAGAGGTTTTTATGCTCTATCTAATGGTATAAAGAAGAGTTCTCAAGCTGTGTTAGGTTAAGAGTTAATCTTGATTCACGTGTTGAGCTCTTATTCCATATGGTACTTGAATGGGCCATTTGATGATTATGGGATTTGGTTCATTTATCTTCAGATCAGTCTATTTCCAGTATGTGCAGTTTTTCTAGCTCTATCTAATAGTATGAAGATTTTGTCTATAGGATGAGGGGTTAACTAGCTAACAGAGGCTAAAAAGTCAAATTTTGGCCTTGACACTAGAATCTTAACCATCTCAAGGAGCCTTGTTCTTAGAGTCTGATTGAAGTGAAGTTTTGTTCATTTTCATTATGTAGAGTTTTTTAGGCTCTATCTAATGGTATAAAGAAGAGTTCTCAAGCGGCATTAGGTTAAGAGTTATTCTTGATTCATGTGTTGAGCTCTTATTCGATATGGTACTTGAATGGGCCATTTGATGATTATGGGATTTGGTTCATTTATCTCCAGATCAGTCTATTTCCAGTATGTGCAGTTTTTCTAGCTCTATCTAATAGTATGAAGATTTTGTCTATAGGATGAGGGGTTAACTAGCTAACAGAGGCTAAAAAGTCGAATTTTGGCCTTGACACTAGAATTTTAACCATCTCAAGGAGCCTTGTTCTTAGAGTCTGATTGAAGTGAGTCTAGTTTTTTCATTTTCATTATGTAGAGTTTTTTACGCTCTATCTAATGGTATAAAGAAGAGTTCTCAAGCGGCATTAGGTTAAGAGTTATTCTTGATTCACGTGTTGAGCTCTTATTCGATATGGTACTTGAATGAGCCATTTGATGATCATGGGATTTGGTTCATTTATCTCCAGATCTCTCTGTTTCCAGTATGTCCAGTTTTTCTAGCTCTATCTAATAGTGTGAAGATTTTCTTCTTTTTTTTGGGCTTGACAACACTGCCTGCCGGAAAATCGATAAATTTTCACCCTTGTTAATCCCTTTGGATCATTTTTAGAATATACTGTATTGAAAAATTGTTGGGAATTAAGTGTTTTTCTGTGCCAAAACATGTTTTTCGGTGCAAAGAAATTTGGAATGGCACAAAAAATTTTGAGTGGCTGTGACAATTGAGACAAAATTTTTTGGCTGGTCAAACATCAAATTTCCCTGATTTTTAGACATTTTAGATTAGGGAGGGGCTGAAAATGCAAAAAATATTGTCGCTTCCCTCCAAGTTAATATAAGAATTTTAATTACTTGCATACCTGTAATTGAGGGGGAGGTTGTAGTGGGGACCCCCACCCTTAACATGGTAGAACCCTATACCCAAATGGTGGGACCCCCAGCCCCAACTTGGTCAACCCTATACCTAACCCCCCAAACTTGGAGAAATTGGAAAAAATGAAGGAAACAGTGGCTTATTTGGCCTTTTTGGGGAAATTTTCGAAATTTTTTTGACTTTTTTGGAGCTTTTCGACCCACCCCCAAAAAACTTTGGAAATGTTGGACCACCACACGGCATTCCCACTCTGTGCTATACGCGACCATCCATGTGTTTGATGTCATCTAACGGAAAACATATAACTTTCTTTCATGAGAATTTTCTCGATAACTGTCAGTACAGTTTTGATAAAAATACATCAATCGAAAGCTCTCGTGATGCTCTACAATTGTAACAGAACAGAATTGAACGAAATTCTGTTTGAGAATATTGTCTCCCTTATCAAACTGCAGATGGAGTTCTGGCTGTTGAACTCCACGCTGGGGCAAAAATTACTGTAATTCACTGAGGTTCCTTTTTTCCAGCGCCAGCGCCATTTGTTTTTCTCATTTCCTCATGTAAGACATTGTATTTGTAAATATTTTTATGTCATTGTTAAACTGCTATTTTATTCAGATTAGAATGTATAAGATCTTCGCGAGTTCATGGTGATGAGTCATGAACCAAATGAAACGAAGTTTTTTAAAATTCCCATCCCACCACTGTTTTCTTGCCCAAATCGTTTCTAAATTCTAATCGCAAATCATCGTTTTTTCCCTTGCCTGTCTTTTACCCAAATGGAGGAGGGGTCAATATTTTTCTCCTAAACCTCTGAAGTCGTTTTTTTTGCTTAAAAATGATCATAGATGCTTTATTCAAGTGTTTTTCAGCTTTTAAAGACATTCTGATATTGCTAGAACAGTTCAGTAAAATTGAAGAAAAAATGGATATTTTCGAGTATGAAGTCTATAATTTACAAGTATTGTCGGAAAAATCCTCCGGCAAACTATTCATTAGTGAAATGACTTAGAGTTATATGAGAAATTGAGCCTTAAGGCCTCTACGATGACAAGTGAGATTCCAAAAAAATGTTGATTTTTCCAGCGCGACGCGAAGCGCAAGAAAATTTTTTCATCCCTTAAACTTTCTTAAATTCTACCCAAAGACTATGAGTAAGAAGAGTAGAAATTTTCCAAAAATACTTTCATGAAACTTATGAATTCAATTAACGTTGAGAAAGGAGTGATCGCTTCAAAAAGTTTAGAAAGTTGATTTGTTGATGTCGCTAAGAAATGTAGCACGGAGAATCTGCGGATCTTCATTAAATGTAAAAATAAAATAAAAATTAAATATAAACATGAAGATGAGATATATAAAGAGAAGATTACTAAAAACAGGAGAGAATGATTAAAACTAAAGATTAATGGTAAATGAAGGTAGACATGTCAAAAGTCAGGCCTCAGCCAGGTAATAGATAACAATGATTATTAAGGGGATAACCACATCAAAAATTTCGAGATTCGGTCCCTCTAAAATGCACCAAAATGCAATTCTTTTATTCAGTCTCTGAAATTTTCTTGCTCCAATTGGGGAAAACAGTGTTTCTAATTTAAAAAAATCGGAAATGCAGAAAAAAATGTTGAGCTTTTTCGCTAAATGGCAAAAAAAAGTTGGCAGTTAGAATTTAAAAAGTAACATTTTGGAAGGTCAAAACTTATATATTATCTAGTGTCAATAATTATTATTATAATTGATCTTTTTGCTTTAATGCAGCCGAGGCGCGACTGTTAGCATGTCCACAATACCCAATATTTAGCATTTAATAGTTGATGCCATCTAGAATTTAAAAAAAATCTTTTTGTGGTCTCATAATTTTTGAATTTTGTGAACATAAACTTTACATTTGGAAAATGATCAAAACATCCTTGTATGTGACCATTGGCTGATGTTTTTGCCACTTGGAAGACATCATTTACGAGGTAAACTTAAATTTATGGGGTTAGGCTACATGTTTTTCCCTAAATCCTGGGGTCTTAAAGAAGTGAAAAAGCCCAAAATTTTGAAAATTTTACCGAAAAAAGCCAAAAAACTATTTTTTGCCCGATTGTCCAAGTTGAGGAGATAGTCCCAAAATTTGGGCATTAGGTCGGGCCAATCTTGCAATCCCTCCAATCCCTCAATTACAGCTATGTTGAAGGAATCAAAATATTTGTTGCTTTCGAATTTTAGTTGTATGCTTCATATATGATTTTTTCATTTTGAGTCAGTATGGAAAATGATTGAATTGACTAAAAAATTATGCTGTCTAGAAAATAAATGTCAAAATAATTCATTTTTCCTGCGTCCTAAAATATCTAAAAAAATTTTACTCCACGCCAAAATCATTTCTATGATTCTCACTTTTTTGTTCTAAACTTTGAGACAGCATTAACTTCAAACTAATTTTCTAGCTGGTTACTGACTCAAAATATCAGCTCATTTCTCAAGTCTTAGCATCATTCTAGGCTGAAAAATTCAACCTTGAATCATGGAAAGTGTGTTGGAAAGATTTATTTTCCAATGTTGTTATTATGTTGAGTAAATCTGAAAATTCTTCCCGCGCTTCATGCCAGAAGAGAGGGTATGTAGGTCCTGTGCAGTCTGTTCACCTCATCAGCCAAAATGATCACTGAACAGTCTGTTCACCTCAGCTAAAATGGTCACTAATTTCTAGACTATTTGGGTTTTTTGCTGCAGTTTTGTAATTTTTTGTTATTCATCACTTGAGAATTCTATTTTTTTCATTTGTCGTAAATTAGTGACTGCAAAAACATTCAAACAGGCTCCAAAAAGTATAAATGAAGCAAATGCAGATGTTTTTAAGCCAAAAAACAGCTCGGCAAAAATGACTCAAAGAATTTTGGCCTCTAAAAAGTTCATGTGAAAAAATAGTGATTACCACCCATATTTTCTCAAGTTCAGATCAAATTTTCATTTCTGCATTTTGCTATACTAAATTTTGACGTGTGTGCAGCCAAATTTTTTGGCCTATAGTTACATAATAATACAGCTTAAGACTGATCAATTTTCTGGATGAAGCTGTAGAAGTTCCGGTTCAGAGATGCATAAGCATTTCTATGCATTTTCAAAAAACAAGTTCATACATTCCTGACATTAATTTTTCATTTTCTCTGAACCAAATAGACGGAAAAATACCAAATATCGCCCAAAAAAGCCCAACAATAGCATTTCTAGTGCTCTAACCTGATTTTTGATCGAGTTACAATCACTTTTTCCTTGAGAAAAATCCTAGTTATAGGCTATGCTTGTAACAAATGTCTGTTTTCGTAAAAACGAAAAAATTTTCCAGTTTTGGTGTGTGGAACTAAATTTATATATGCAACCGAATTTTCTCCTCCTGTTGAATGTTGAATTGCAATTGGCTGAATGCCAAGAATGCTCGATTGATATACTATATCTATATTCTGTGCGCAAGCGGTTTTTATGTTTTTCAATTTATGTTTATATTATGCAAGTCAGGTTCTGATTGATCTTTAAAATTTTTAACACCATCAGTTACATCGTTAACTGAAATCATTCTTCAAAATTTTAAATAACCAAATTTCAAAAATTATACGAGTTCCAAAAAATGCAGTTTCAGAGAAACGTTTTTCCAACACGAAAATTAATTTTTTGGGGGTTATAAAACAAGTCTTAGTTGTGCTGGTTTCATCAGTTAAAACAACTGGAAAAAGCTGGAAATTTACATGTTTGAGAAATTATTTTTTTCGATGATTTTGGTTTTCCTGACAGTTGGGAAATATTCATTATAGTTGAATTGAATTTGCACATCAAAAATTAAGAAAAAATGTCATTTTGAAACAGTGTTTTTTCTGCACTGCAGTTTTTTTCCCCGGGCTTTTTCCCCAAATGGGGAAGAGGTTGAGATTTGTTTCCAATTTTCTCGAAGTCGTTTTTCGCTTAAAAATGCTCATACATGCTTTATTTATGTATTTTTGAGCTTGTCCAAACTTTCTGCTGTTTTTTAGAGCTGTTAATTCATTAAAATTGAGGGATCAATCGAAATTTTTGAGTTTGATCGAGTTCTAATTTACAAGCATTGTGGAACAAATTTTCCAGCAAACTATCTAAAAGCATAATGACTTTGAATAACATGAGAAATCGGCGGTCAAGTCCTCTATGATGACAAGTGAGAGCCCCAAAAAAATATTAATCTCTCTGGCTCAAAGCGCCGGAAAATTTTTTTGGGTATTGGCACTCTGCGACGCTAGAAAATCAATTTTCTGAACATTTATTTCAAGAATTGGATTCGAATTTCGTGTTCAAAAGTCGTAATTTCTAGAATTCATTAGTCGAAAAGTTATTAGGGAGCAAAGTTTGCGACGTCTTTTTCATGTTTATAGTTTTGCACTCAAGTTGCATTAGTACAAGAAACGCTGTTTTAACTGATCAATCCGAGCAATTCCGATCCCGATTTTTTATCACTAGTGTAGTTTTCAATGCTCTATCCAGCAAAGTAAAACTCATGGTCGGCGTACTTTTAGTTTTTTAGTTATTGAGCGTCGAAGTGCGCGCTCTATGTTTTTTACAGTAGGCTAGTGATCAATAGCAGAAAGCATGTTTCAAAATGCCTGTCGAACCGATTCCGGTTTTCTTTTTTTTAAACATGTGCAGTTTTTTGAGTTCTATTCGGCGATGTAAACAAATTTGTTCTACGATCGTTAGTTGGGAAGTTATAAGAGAGCAAATTTTGCGACGTCTTTTTCATTTTTTTTGCACTCAAGTTGCATTAGTACAAGAAACGCTGTTTTAACTGACCAATTCGAGCGATTCCGATCCCGATTTTTTATCACTAGTGTAGTTTTCAATGGTCTATCCAGCAAAGTGAAGCTCATGGTCGGCGTGCTTTCAGTTTTTAGTTATTGAGCGTCGAAGTGTGTGCTCCTTGTTTCCACAGTAGGCAAGTGACCAATACCAGAAAGCATGTTTTAAAATGCCAGTCGAACCGATTCTGGTTCTGTTTTTTTTAAACACGTGCAACATTTAAGCCATCTTCGACACGTCTTTCAGAATTCTCATGCAACAGGGTGTCTCACTCACTTTTGTCTTCTACTCACTTTCACATGTTGAATGCTAGCCTGATCATGCTGTGTGTGTAATATACTACTAAACCAAGTGCGTACACTACAAAAATCATGTCTGATCTGATTCGCGACTTTTATTTCGTTCTCCATTGAATTTGAGCCGATCTGGCAGCATATTCTGCCAGAAAACCATTGCCAGTAAAACATGATCACAGAAAATTTGATTGATAGTAGCAGAGTCACTTTTTAAGATCGAGCTGATATTTTTTCACAGTTAGATGTTTAAACTCTTTTTAAACATGTGCACCATCAACAAGTGTGACAATGAGTCAATGAGGCAATGGTCCTGTGAACAATGAGTTTAGAGGTGCTGATCGATGACTAGCTGTTATGTATACACTTGTAACATGACATCGATGAATAGGGTATTTTGCAGCCATTTTGTAGCATAAGTTCAATACCTAAATTAATATTATCTGCAACTTCTACTTTTTTAACAAATAAAGACATGGTTTTAACTTCGATTTTGTATGCCTCTGTGTCAGTAGATATAAATTTCTGCAAACAAAAATCATCTATATGTCTGTATAAATCAATTTTCAAGGTACATTGATTCAATAAAAAGCGTTCTCGCATAAATAGATCAGCGTGTATAAGGGCCATTAATTCAACAACAGTACTGTTTTTTAACATTCACACTCTTTCCAAAGCATGCTATTTTTTCTTTATATCAAGAATATCGTCATTTTCAAAAGTATATCCAGCAGCTGTAACGTGTGTTGATTTAGCACCACCACCTTAGTTCAATTCAGTTTCCAAATAACATCTGTAAGCCTATTTATCTCCGCTAAAATTTTAAACTGTAAAAAATATGTGCACATACATACAGTTATCATAAAACTTACCTGTCAGATATTAATTTTCCATTTAAATAAATTTTTATCTGTTTGAAAAATGTTTTACCAATCAGATTGATTGGTGCTACAACATTTCCAGTAGGGTTATTGTTGACATTGGATGCTAAAGTGCAAACACCACCATCAGCTTCCGTAATTGGAATAGTAAAATATATAAAATTTTTTGATGAATCTAGCATATATGAATCTGGTGAAACAACAAACTCATACGGTGTTTCATTAGTACAAGGATTCTGGAGTTGTATTTCAGACCAAAAACTTCTATGAATAGCTACTTGAGTTGGAGGTACAGTAAATAAATCTAATTCCGTTTTACTACTAGGAGATGATGCAGCATCAATATGTTTACTCATTTCTAATAGATATCCTTAAAACCGACTATTCTACGTGGAGTCTTTTTTAAGAATGAGGAATGTTGTTTTAGCTACCTTACTCAATTTTACAATATTCTTTTCGCCCTAGTAACTAAATTGATAATAAATTTTACATCACAGAGGCGTAACAACAAATAAAACAAATCTATATAATCAACAATGAATAGAATGATACAGATCATAAATTGCACGAAATCTTCTTGTAAAGGGGAATAGTGAACATCAATGACAAAAAGTAAAGCATTCAACAATGAAACAGAATCAAGACATTTTACAATGAATAAAATTATTAGTAAGTCATAAATTGCACAAATCACCCGTATGTACGAATAATAAATCATTAATGGTGAAGGTGAAGCATTACGATAAAACAAACCCTTACTTTAAAAAAGTGGCAACAATCATGTAGAAATTGCGGGTACGCTCTGCTTTTGTTATTGAATGTGACATTTTTTTTCTTTGTAGGCGTCTTTTTTTATCTGAAAGCTATCCAGCATTGTGCTCAGCTGAAATATTTACAAATTTTTTAACTTGTACAACTATTTCGGTAAACAAGAGTATTATTACCTCATCATATATCAGTTCCATAAATTTGACGCTCAGTTTCATTTGTTTACCAATGGCGTATTTATAAAACAAAGTATCATCAAGGAAAATTTGTCTGAAAAATACTATGATTCAACAGGTTGAATGGCTGATGCATGCTTGTAAAAACGTTTTCATGAGAATTGTACAGTGTTCAAATTTGTTCTATGGTCCACACTTTGGTATGGTGTACAGCATAATGTTTCAAGAAAACACTGACTCAATTGATTTTGAAGATAGGGAGAAAACAACTCAGTTTTGAGCTTAGAAACTTGACGCATTGATCTTTCTCAAAAAGGAAAAAATGTGAATCTTCATTAGATATCATGATAAAATATCGAAGATTATCAATTAAAACATGAAATAATATGTTTGAGATGATGAAAACTATTATGGATTAAGTGATAAATGAAGGTAGACATGCTAAAAGCTGTGCCTGAGCTATGTAATACATAATAATGACAATTAAAGTTATAACTGGCATGAAGCACTGGAAAAATTTTGAGATTATGACCTTGTAAAATGCACCAAAATGCATCTTTTCTGTATCTGATCTCCAAAATTTTCTTTCCCAAATGGGGAAAGAGCTTAAAATTTGTTTCCCTTTTCCAAATTTTTTTTCCAAAAAAGCATGATTTGGGGAAGAAACAGTGGTGGTACGTAGAGTGAGAGTAATACATGCCCAAAAAATATAATTGATATTCTGCTACAGTACATCAGACCACCCCATAGGTAGGGGTATGAGAGGGTATTACCCCTACCTAAAGTCCTAAAAATTGATCACTGATTGCCTATTTTTAAGAAAAGATGAAGTGTTTAGTGAACATTTAGCTACACTGCCCCAAAAATTTTCAACTTTACCCCTACCTGGGAAATTTGACCATGGGGACCTATGCAGTACATCAAAGGTTTTCTTCATGAAAACAGAAATTTTGGGTTCATGAGATGTCATCCTAATCATAAGCTTCTCAAGATCATGATGGATGGGTTACATTTTAAAAAAAAATTTGATGATATATCCACATCCTACTCACCATTTTTTTCTTCTAAGACTTATTCCACATGGAACTGAACCCAAAATTTTTTCCTCATTTTCCAAAAATTTTCCACATTTTAAAAACATGTATAATGTGGCTACCATACATGCATATGCAGGGGGTTTGGGGAGTGTTTGACCCCCAGCACCTGACTTTTAATGATTAAAAAATGGGACAAGGAAACAGGGTTTTTTTCTGCACGTCCATCCGCACCATGCGGAAATGACCCAAAATTTTTTCCGCACATGAAAATTTTTTCTGTTCGAAGTTCAGATCATTTGAAAAATGTGTGAAATGAACGAACATTATACATTGCCAAGAAAATAATGTGAAGTATCTGTTTTTCTAGCTCAAAAACATTATTTTAGCTTGACTAAACAAAATAATTAGTTGCTGCTGTCATTTCTGTGATTAGAGCTGATGATTTATGGATTTCAATCGATTTTCCAATTGATTCAATTTCTACATTTTGATATTCTAGAATGCTGGAAAATTAGCATTTTCAACCTTTATCTCTAAAGTAAAAGGTTTGCATTTTCAGTCAAAAATTGTGTAGTTTCCCAATCACAAAATTTGTGTTCACAAAGTTCAGAAAACTTCAAGTGAGAGAAAGAATTCATGAAGATATATATTAAATCTCAATTTTCAACAAAATCCGAACCTAATACTGAAGATTACTAATTGATGAATGGGATGAGGAACTTCAAATCATGAAGACCATGCACACTCAACTTCTGATGCATCACATCAGAGAATTTTTGAACAAAGGAGCTACTGAAATGTTGGAAAATGTATTCTAGAGATAATTTGTAATACTTTCAGTTTAGATTTTTTCCTAGAAAAATGATGATATTAAATAAATGTGTGGAGAAATGTGGGAAAAATCAGCAAATTCATATGAAAATTCCAATTCACACTACAGAGTGACGAGTTTTACTCACTCTAGCAGAGACATTATGAGATTGATGGAAACAATCAGGGACAACCGGAAAATCAAAGTAAACTTCCTTTTGGCTGCGCTTCAGCTGAATTGTAGTTAATACTATAAATTATTCTCTTTGCCAGCACCCAGCGCCGAAAAAATTTGAGATTTTGACCATCTAAATTGCACTAAAATGCATTTTCACCAATGCCAGTAGTAGAAACGCCCAAAAAAATTTCCGTTCTGTGCGGAAAATGCTCAAAAAATTTTCCACACAGCCCAAAAAAAGTCCATATTGTGCGGAAAAAAAACCCTGCAAGGAGACATTTCAGCTACAGATTTCTTCTCAACACCTGATGTCCATAATTGCTTTCTCTTGAAAGAAAACTGAGCTAAAAGTCATGTGGGGTAAATTTTTGGTCAAAAAATTGTGCCAACAAAGTCAATTTTTCTGTTTGAATTAAACACCAAAAATAAAAATCTTGGTTTTCAATCACGCTAAGTAAACAGTGGAAGTTAATCATTTCTATTCATTTTTCAGTCATTGACAAACTCAAAGTCTGTTGTGATCATACAAATATACTATTCGAATACTCTCAGATTTTAGACAAATCAAAGTAAGTAATATCCATACCCATATCCAGGATTTTCAAAAAAGGGGGGAGGAATTTCACAAAATTTTACTGAATAAAGAAAAATCATTTAAGCAGTAAAAATGACTTATTTTCAGTTAGTTTGCTCGCTCTAAAATCAATAATTTAGCTTATATTCATCCAAAAAAAATCAGGAGCAATAGCTTTCTGGTACTTCATTCAGTTCATGTTGGTCTTCAACTTTCAAAACCCAAGTTTCTGAATTTTGGAGAGAAAATGAAAAAGGTTGATTTTAAATGCTGGAAAATAAATCTTTTCACTTTTTATTTCCTAGGCAGAAGGTTTAATTTTTCAGTAAAGTTTGATGAATTTCCAGTCAGGCAAACTACAAATTAAAAACCGGGAAAGCTACCAAAAATTTTAATCCTTCAACTACCAAAAATTTCGACTTTTACTAAAAATGTTTTAATCACACAAGAGTCAAAATTCTTGTAAAGACCGGAAAAAAATTTGTGGGACAATTGTAATGTAGATGCTAGCGCATCATTGTAAATACATAATGTACACTATATGTTATGTTATTTATTACATATAAATTCATTTTATAATCTATCATCTGAAGGGTGTCTGGATTTCATATCTAGACATTCATATAAATTTATGTGAAGTGTTCTGTTTTGACCATCCTACACCCCAGTAGCCATTATTGATCCAATTAAAGACGCTCTAATTAATTTGCACATCGGCACCTGGCCCCCAGAATCCACACAAAAATACACATTCCATTGCTATATTAATTCTCCCCGAAAACCGTAAACACACCTGCCTGTGATAGAAAGTAGAAGCCCCAACCCAGACACCAATCTCAAGTGGAACAGTAGCTGCGGTCCCTACAAAAACACGTATACACACGCGTAATAAATACTGAAGCATATGGAAGCACATAGGTGTGGTTAAGTCCATAGGTGTGGTTATGTTTATTCCATGCTCAGATGAACCAAATTTTCAGAAAACCGGACAAATCGTTGATTTTCAGCAAAGGATCATGTTAGCTGCATTAGTAACAAATTGCTTATATTCAAAACAAAACAAAGTTTCTCGCCTTCTGATGCATTTTTTAATGCTAAATACAAAACAAATATTTGAATCAAACAGTTAATCTTAACCAGCAGAGATTTTCACAAAATATTTATTACCAAATATATGTAGGCAGGGACAAATGGCACAGTAAAAAAATGAGGCACCTGTTTTCGTGGGAAATCCCATTGCAAAAATGAATCACAACAAAAAATACTTGTAAGCCCGATTTGAAACAGAAAATATTGCAAATAGAAAATCACAACATTTTATTTATCAGATTCATCAAAATTGATTACATGGCATGATTTATTCAGTCTAAGCGTGTTTGAGGTTTGAGGTTTTTGGTTTGAGGCGAACTTGGCAAAACTTTCTATAAATTAAGGTATCAAGTTGAACATTCAATGTAAACAAGAATTTAGCTTGTGAAATAAATATCAATTCAGACAGCATCAAGAGCTCTAGCTTTACTTGCTTGATTCTGAAAAATCAAGATCCTAGTTTTGGCATTAAACTCAATGTGAAAAGTGACACAGAAAGAATTTTTCGGTAATTAAATCTCACAACAAAAAATTCAAAATTTTCAAAGTCCAACAGGTACACTAGTCAATGAAACTCACTACCGGTGTGAGTGTCACATTCTGCAGTTCAACAGACTGCGAGCAATGTGAATCATTCGATTTGCTTGATTGATCAAACAATGGATCAGCGGAAACAAGAGAAAAAGGTTCAATGAAAATTTCAAACAAGTTATATTCAGTTTACTATGCCTAATGCCGCGATTTTAAAGGTAGAGATCAGCTTTTGATCAGGTTTGCTGAATTCCAAGTCCAATTGTCTAGCTGTCATTCGTAAAATTTTCAAACATCTATCATCCACCAATTTCGCAAAGTCGAATTCGTAATGCAAAAATATGAATAACGCCACTGATTGAATTCTTGCTAAATAATGCTTTAAATTTGCATACACCAATTTTCGCAATACAATGAGTGTTGGTCTTTTCGCTTCATTTTTCTGGCTTTCCACCAGATTCCTGTATCACTTGAGATAACCTCTTTTTCGATGATCTTTCACCTGTTGAGGCGTTTGCAATTTCAACATCCTGGAAAATGAATAAATAAGTAGGGTGATGAGTGTAATTGAAATTTGCTTACCGGAATTAACTCATCACAAACGGACAAACTGTTGGAAACTGCCGCAAATTTTGTTTTATGTTCAAGGAATTTTTTGGCTGCCCGCAGCCAACCATCTGTGAAGTAACTGAAAAATGTAAAGTTCACTACCTCATTCCGAATTATTGGAAATACATCTATATAAATATATTACCAAGATGGTTGTCCAGATTTAAGATCAGTTTTCCACGGAAGACTTTTGTTCTACTTTTCTTTTGTTCTCATTTGAACTTGCAAAAAATTTTGAAATGGAATGCAGATTTCAATGGCTCACTCAATTTTTATCAATGATGGGTGTTTTGAGCCAGTTATGAAATCTTTGATGAAGCTGAGAGCGGGCTCTCATCGTCTTCCTGGGACAAAATACTGGAATTAATGTTAACATCTTCCGATAGAGCATTAACAATATCTAATGCTTCGCCCTGATTTTTGGGTCTTTCAAAAATTTCGGCCAAACTTGGTTCATTGCTGTTCTCGACTTGTTACAATATTTTGTACGATTTGATGGCCAGTTCTTCAAACTTCGTTCTGAACAAAATCATTTTTGAAATTTTAAATTTCTTCTAGTTAGTCATGATACATAACTTAAAATTAATATAATTTCTTCACTTCCAAAAAATTTAAAGTTCTTGACTGCTTTCTTCACCTATACACACATTTTAAAAAAATCAGAATTTAAAATAAAGCTGACTTCATCAATGGATTAATAAGTATCGATTTCATATTTTTCTACCCTTAGGACAACAGAGAATGAAAATTCGAATTTTTATGAATTTTTTTCAGTTTCTGGGCCGAAAATTTCAGTTTTCAGTTTTTGGGCCAAAATTGCCGATTTTTTTCAATTTGTGAAAAATCGGTACACTTCAGGATGAAACTAATTTCACCAATGAATTCAGCGATGCCGATTTCATATTTTTCTACCTTCAGGACAACAGAAAATGAAAATTCTAATTTTTAAGAATTTTTTCAGTTCCATATATGACATGCATTTTTGGGCCAAAAAGTGCCGATTTTTTTTCAATTTGTGAAAAATCAAAACATTTCAGGATGAAACTAATTCCACCAATGAATTCAGCGATGCCGATTTCATATTTTTCTACCTTTAGGACAACATAAAATGAAAATTCCAATCTTTATGATTATTTTTCACTTTCATTCATAACATGCATTTTTAGGCCCAAAATTGCTGATTTTTTTCAATTTGTGAAAAATCGGTACACTTCAGCATAAAACTAATTTCATTAATGAATTCAGTGATGCCGATTTCATATTTTTCTACCCTAAAGACAACAGAAAATGAAAATTCGAATTTTTATGAGTTTTTTCAGTTCCATATATAACATGCATTTTTGGGCCGAAAATTGCCGATTTTTTTCAATTTGTGAAAAATCGGTACACTTCAGCATAAAACTAATTTCACCAAAAACTTCAGTGATGCTGATTTCATATTTTTCTACCTTTAGTAAATCAGGATACTAAAATTCTAATTTTGGGAGTGTCTCTCGATTTATATGCATTTGTGCAGGCAAATATCTCTGATTTGCCTAGCACTGGAGATGAAAATGCTTGTATGAATGAACGAAGCTGTAAAATGAATTGGCTATCTTCATAATTATTAATATGTTCAGCTAAATTTGATGGTTCTTGAAATATAAAAATTAAATTAGTTCAACATTTTACCTGAAACCTCTCTCAATGCTGGCATTTTGAATGTTCATAACCAGCAGAGCTTTGGTGAGCTTGCTTAGGTTTAGATAGACTTCACTTTTGGAGCTGCATGAAATAGCACCATTCATCGACAACAAATCACAGTTTGATTTCCTTGCCAATTCGAAGAGGATGAAAGGCTTGAAAAAATTGAAAATTCATAATTACCTGAAAAGTATAATGTTGATCTTCAACTTAAAGCACTCGACACCCAACAGTCAACAATAAACTTACTTTGAAGTTTTCCCATTCATTCATAGTGTCTGATTCGTCCAATCGAAAGTGCTCATAATGGCCTATCAACTTCTTGATTTCTTTGCAACCATAATCTAACCTTTCATCAGCATCAAAATGTTGCATTTTCTACTGGGGGATGAAAGTGGCAAAAGCTGCTAGAAGGTCTTCATCTGTCATCAAGCGCTTTTTCGTCTGTTTGACTACAGCTTTGACAAAGACTGTAAAGAAAAGAGTTGGAAATTCAACAAAACAAAACAACTAGTGTGCATGAGCAGTTGATGAACTTTTGGTCGCACTGAAAACTTTTTCGCGTTTTTCTTCTGTGAAAGTAGATTCACGTATGAGCCCATTCGAAACGAAATTAGCGGAATCACTTTCGAATTGAGCAGCAGAAGCGCCGAGGCGGAAATTTTCTGATAGATACAAGTCTTCCAGGATGGAAAGGGAGTTGGAGACTATTTTCTGAAAAATGGATGTAAAAATTAGACAAACATTATTTTCATATGATGCTGAAACAGGCTACCGGCAAATTGAAAAGATGAACATTATCAGCTTGCAAGCGTAGCAGAAGTTTGTTGATTGGTTCGAGCATATCCTTCATCATGTGCAGTCCGAGAAAATATTCGTAATCCACACTCATTTTTTGAGGCCCTAAATTAAAAAATAGATAATTTCCTCATATATAAATTTATGCGACTTGAAATATATTACTTTTAGTTGAGTCAACATCAATTCATCTTTTGATGCTAAATGCATCAGCAACGGGCGAATCATTCTTGTCAGATAATGCACAACTTTATAACAGGAGAGCCACCTGTAGGTAACATTTCAGCAAAATACTTGTACATTGAAATGAATGAGAAAAATTGACTTGTTAAACAATTATATGCTCACCGAATTTCAAAAATTCATGTTGGTGACAAGTAAACTTCTCCCAAAATGTTACAGAGCTCCTTCATTTCGCCTCTTGTTGACTGCAACGACAAGAATCCAATCAGCTCTTGAGTCACCAGTTCGACTTTCCAGAAGAAATTATTTCTGTCGGGCTGAAAAGTAGTCTCATCTCTATTTTTATAATAATATGGCCATGATAAATTAGTATGTACTTGTAAATAGTTGATCATGACAAAATGAGAAATATGATGAATACTTGCCTGCAGGAGATCTTTCATCGCCAGGGCCTCGCGATGTGCTACACAGTGAAAATCGGTCAAATGATCTAGGCCATAACTGTTCTTCAGCAATGCTGCAACTCCACCATGTTTACCCAACATTACTGCAGCTCCATCGCTGGTAAAGTGCAAAATTTTTGTCAGTGGGATTTTGTTGATCTCCAAAAAATCCACGAGTAGTTTGGCTAATGAAACAGCTTTTGCTTCTGTAACTGGCAGCAGTGTAAGGAATGACGTCTTAGAGGAAAGGGAACTTTGATCCCAATTCGTAATATAGACCATCATCTGCTTCTCTTTAGTGATGTCAGTCCACTCATCAATATGCAAGATGAAACCAACTGACTCTTTCAACTTCTTAATTTCACCTTCGAAAACATCTTGATTAATTGCTTTGATGAATTGATATGTTTAAAAATATGACTGATGGTGTGCTGACAGTATTGATTTGATATTTACTTGATCAGGAAACTCGAGCACCAAGTCATGAAGATCATTTGACATTGAGATTGGCAAATTTTTCTGCGCAACAAAAAGAACTTTCTGCAAACAACGCATTATTTGCCCAAACATTTTTTCCCTGGCCACGTTGGATGCTTTTTCAATAATTTGTTTCGGTCTTGCCTTGATATTTTCCACTGATTTTACATGCCCTTTGTCTCTTATTTCGTGGTATTTGAAAAAATCTACCCGCCAGTTTGGTAGTATCTTTTCCTTTGCCCATGCTCTTTTCATTTTTTCTTGACTACACAATTTGCAAGATACAATTTTGTTGCGAGAGTCGATTATTTTGAGTCAAGGAAACTATTTCAGCTATGACTGTTGGAATGAGTATGATTTCGAGACTTCAAAGTTTCGGCTTCCCTTTTTTTCAGAATTGGCTCAGACGGTTCTTCTTGAACCATATCTTCTTCTGCAGACTAATTGTCATCTGTCATTGAGCTATTGTCTTCATAGTTGAGTAGAGACTCAACGTCCATTTCATGTTCAGTTGGATTTGGCTCGGAAACATCTTCTAGCGAAGTTAATTTATCAACTTTTTTAAAGAAATTAAGAATAGACATCTGTAAATATAAATATTTGCTAGAATTAAGATGGATATGTTTGTTAAGACAAGTTGACATGTTACGCACATAATGTATAAGTTGAGAAATGCATCAGAAATCAGAATATCAAGTAGAACGGTCGCACAGTCAAAAGATAACAACAGTAAAAAATTTTTTTGCACCATGCAAAAAAGTTCGAAAAAAGTTTCTGCACAGCCAATTTTTTTTGCACTGTGCAAAAAAAACACTGTTCAGAATTAACATTGGTCAAAAACATAAGATATATGGATAAGATGTTCAATTTTCAATCTGAAACTCATGCTTTTTGGATTCGACTCTTCTTTGAAAAAATCTTTTGAATGCTTAAACCATTCATTAGCATGTCCATAAATTTTTGTTTCGTTCGTTGCCTGTCGGGGTCCTTGGACTGGTATGAATTATCAATCGCATAATGTAGAAAATGAATCAATTTACTGGTATAGCCATTTGCTAATGAAAAGGATCCAACCTTCATTAGAATGGCGAAAAAACTTGTGACATTTAAGGCCAGGAGTGTAAAAATAGGAGTGTAAAATGTGAAATGCAAAATCAGCTTTTTCACCTTCAGCGACTATCTCCATCGAAAGCACTTCTACATTCAGGCAACAAAATTTGAAAATGCGGCCGGGGTACCGACAATACTTCACAATATTTCCCAACTCAACATGAACAAGATGTTCTAAATATCGTGAAAAGTTCATGAGAGGCGAGTCTGGCAGCAGCCATTCCTTTTTTATATTGTCATAAAATCTGATTTGCTCCAATTTTTTTAATCGATATGGCTCCATTTTTTTCTATATCATCAATGATGGTCCAGTCGAACATTTCAATGTCATCTTCATATTAAAATTTTTTTGGAAGAAGAATATCATTACATATTTTTTGTAATTCGCATCCTTGTGAAATTTATCAAAGTGCAGTTCAAAATCACTATTTAAATCTTTTTCACACAGCGGGCAAGGATGAAATCGATGCTGATATGTCCTCTTTTTTGTTAAAACCACTTTTTTTAAAATGTCCACCCATTTGGTTTCTTTATCCGTCATGTCCGATTCTGACTTGGGGGAAGAGGATGAAATAGGACTTTCTGACGATGAAATCAAATTGTCAGACAAATTTTTGTGACATTCTTTATGATCTCAGTTTTTGAAAAATTTTTTATACTGGGCAAGTTAATGCACATGTTGCATGTATATGAGAAAAATTAATCAATTATTCAAATTTTCAGTTTTCAACAGTGAATGAAGTAAAAAAATACGAGTTCAGCATAGCCAAAATGCACACACGGTATGGAGAATAGAGCTTCACACTACAACAATTTCGTACCCAGGTACCCGTTTATCCATTACCTGGGTACCCGGGTACCTGAATTACCCGGGTATACCCGGGTACATGTTAAACTGAGTTGTAATGTTAATGTACATATATAATATTAGACAGATACACTGTGAAAATAGAATGATGCATTACACACACTCCGTAGTCCCTACTACATAATATTTTTCAAACACTTGTGTTGAAACACTGGTTGTATTGTTGTATACAATAGGCTGCATAGGTAGCTATAGTGCGAATATAATGTTAGAGATAATGATTGATACACATCATTGACGCACCTATGCTGCAAAATACTACACATCACATCACGATAGCTCAATATTATTGACAGGATAAAGCAAAATTTGCACACCTCCAGGTTTTTTTTTGACCTATGAGTCACAAGCCAAGTGGCTTGTTGACCTTAAATTTTACAAGCCATTCCAAATTTTTGCAAGCCTATTTTATAATATCAGTATACGTGAATAAATTCCAATGCTAGGTTATTTTTTAAAGAAATGTATATATTGAGCATCACGGCAATTGATCAAAAAAGAGATGTCATTCAACATTTATTCAATAAAATTTTAGAGCCACTAATTCATTAAAATTTAGGAAACATTTGAAATTTTTGAGTTTGGTTGAAGTCTAATCTACTAGCATTGAGGAAAAGATTTTCCAGCAAACTATCCAAGAACATAATGACTTTGAATTATCTGAGAAATCGACGGTTAAGTCGTCTATGATCACAAGTGAGAGCCCAAAAAAGCTATTAATCTTTCCTGCCTGGAACGCCGGAAAACTTTTTTGGGTATTGACATTCTGCGATACTGGAAAATCAATATTCCAACCACTTGTTTGAAGAATTAGATTCGAATTTTCTGTTCAAAGGTCGTAATTTCTGGAATTTCATGTTTGAAAAATTTTAAAACCATTAATTTATCCACAAACTCTCATGAACTTGGCAGAAAAGATATGAGTAAGAAGAGTAGAAATTTCCTAAAACTACTTCCATGAAGCGTTTGGATTGAATTTACGTTAAGAAAGGAATAATCGCTTAAAAAAGTTTACAGACTTGACGTATTGATCTTTCTCAAAAAATGTGAATCTTCATTAAATATCAAGATGAAATATTGAAGATTACCAATTAAAACATGAGATAAGTAAGTAATCAACAGTAATCAACAGGCAGTAATCAACAGTTTTGGGAATATATACTGTATGCTAATTTTGCTTTGTAGATAAAAATTAAATAAATAAATAGATAAATTAAGAGTGCTTGCGAAAATTCAATCTGACCACAATGTGTTCAAAAGCAAATGAATGAATGATTGTGATAAATTCAATAGTATTATAAGAATGAAGGAGTACATCGCCTGAAATGTAATTTAACTACAACATTCCCAAATTGGAATGCTTTTTATATTTATTTTAAGTACCATAATTTCTTTCAATTGAATGGGTATATATTGAGGTGAACTCCGAGAAAAATTCTTGATAAAATTGTATCTTGTTTAACATAGTATGTCAATTCAAAGTTGTTCATCGTAATTGTTGTTCTTTATTTCATTTTCTGAAATCCAGCTGTTGAATTTTTCAGGATAACCCCACGATGTTTTTAAAACCTTTTCAATTCTATATCCTTTGATATCAGGGTTAAAATCAATTTTCTGTACTCTTTTTCATAAAAACGTCCTTCTATATCCTCGCCTTCCAAATCCTGAATTCTATAAAGTATTTGGTTTCTAGTCTTTACAGTTTGTTTTACCGTAAAAACTTCCTCACTCTATTGAGGTAAATAACCTTTGTCGAACACACCTCTATGCTTGCTAATTCGCACGTAATCTTGAGTTTTCTAGTGTATGCGTTTGTCACATATTGCGCCATCCATGTCACGTGTATGACATGTGGATTTGGGAGAGCTGGGGAGGTTTGGGTATCTCATCAGGTGATACCGTGTTTTAGACGTCACATTGATGGTGAACCATATCAGATTGATCCTATTACAGTGAGTAATAGGCTGTGACTCCTGATGGATACTGGCATTTTCCCCAGGATTCCCTAAATGGCGTTGGGGGCCTAACCTGGCGATTAGTGGCTATAGAGAGGTCTATAGCTGGTTCTCTTGGGTTGTCCTTGGGGTCTTGCTGTAGGGTAATGGACAACGCTGCCAGGCTAGGTGCGACAATCCCCGAGTCCTACTCAGTGAGAGTGGGGACAGGGTCACCCGTAAAATGACCTAAATTATGGGGCCCGATTATGAACCAGACAGCCCCTTTCTGCCCGAACCTGAGTGGTGGAGGCCCTACTTATCTGTGGAGACCTTGGGAAACCGACTCAGGAAGGATTTCCCAACAAATAACCCACAAATAACAACAATCCCCTGAGAAGACTCACCTAGTCCTGTTTCTCAAGCGATTACGACGCAACGGGCGGCAAGTCCCTGGATGCTTTCGGTCTTCTGGCACTGGGAGCGGGGGATGCGATCCTCAAACGTCCTAGGCGGCGAGCGGCGGCGAGCGGCGGTGAGCGGGAGGGAGCGGGAGCGAGCGGGAGGCGAAACTCCAACGTTTAATTCACGAACCGGGGCGGTCGGACACCTGGCACTGATGGGCAGCGGGGGTACTGTGGACGTTAAGCGGCGGACGCAGTGAACACGGGTAAATTTATGCAAATTTATTGATAGTAACGCGGCGGACGCACAGGTATATAATAAAATTATGCAAATTTGACGAGAAGGCGGCGGACGCGGAGTGACAACTGGACGAAAGCTTGGTGAACCCAAGAATGAGCGAAAAACTAAAGAAACATGTCCTTTTAAGGACATGTTTGGCTACAGCTGCAGCTTGGGCGGAGTTTCTCGGCGCTCAAGCTAACTTCTGCAGCTAGACGCGATGCAGAAGATGCCTATGAGCACATAGACATTTTTTCATTCACATGCGTTTAGCACTGAGGCCGGCTGCAGTGCCTATGCTAAGCATATGAACGTCTTTAGCTAAAACTTCTTAGCTAGTCGTTTTGCGTAACAAAAACGACGCTAATTTTTGATGATAAGAGGTGCGTGAGCGCACCAAAAATAGCCATGTGCTCGTGGAGCACGACTGGCGGAAGTTTTTAGCTAAAGGGCCTACTGTAGCCCGCGTTTGTAAAGAAATAAAAATACAACAAAACGAAACATAGAAATGCATGAAAAATATAAAAAACGAACGTAAAATGCATGTGTAAAAATGAAATAAACAAAAGCATGATCGAGTAATAAACAAAACATGAAAATTAACAAAATGTCGGCATGATCGGAATCACGTGACGTTGGAGAATTGAGCGGCACGTGACACGGCGGTCCTTCGAAAAAGGGCGTCCTCGTCCTTGCAGTGGTCAGTAGTGAGGTTTTATGCGGCGTGTCCGTGGTCGTAGGGCATTCCAAGGTGTGACGGCGAGAGTGGTCGAATAGGTCCGTTGGGTTGTCGGTGGATGAGGCCTTCTTTGATCGTAATTTGTCCGGTGGTATGGTGACCGGGGGTCGTTGATGCGTGGAGTTGCCGACATTGAATATCCTGTGCGAAGGTCTAGAACACAGAAAAGAAAAATTTTCAGGGCAAGATGTAGGCTATCGCAGAGGATGCGCCCAGTGAGGTACAGATTGTCGGGCTATCGCAGGGGATGCACCCTGAGAGGTGTAGGCTATCGCGTGAGGATGCGCCTAAGGCGTGACGCTTAGGTTGCTGAACGCTCTCTTCTATCCACTAAGATCCAGCATGGACAAGAGTGGATACTTCGTGAGGGGCACGGCGGTCCTTCGAAAAAGGACGTCCTCGTCCGTAAGCGGGGACAATGAAGAGAGTGCATCCTGAGTTACGGGTCGGGGACCTCTGCATCAAGATGTGGGTCAATTAGATTCGGTGTAAAGTCCCGGCTTATTGATGGATACAATAAGGGTGCCGAATCCGTTGCCTGTGAAGTGGGAGGTGTATCCTCTGCTTCACTCGTTTGTTCAGGGGACACGTAAAGTCGAAGCTGGTTGACATGTACAGTGTCTTCCTGATCCATCTCGAGACGAAGTGTGACATTGGGATATGCCACACTTGTTACAAGGTAGGGTCCATCGTAGATGGGCAGCAATTTAGGAGTGAGTCCACGTTTGCTGGAGGTGCGCAGTTTAAGCACCTGATCCCCTACTTTGTAGGAGACATCATGTGCCCTCCGGTCGTACGACCGTGCATAGGCTTCCTGTGCTTTCTCAATCCGACTCTGGATTAAGGTTAACGCATTCGTGAAATGACGTTTGACCTCCATATCATATGAGGAAACATTAATGATATGGGCCGGAGGGTTGAATGAGAGCGCGGCGTCAACAGGGAGCATGGGTGTGCGACCGTACATGAGTTCAAAGGGCGAGTACCCTGTTGACTCATTCATGCTGATATTGACGGCAAACACAGCGTATGGTAGGTGTTCATCCCAATCAGTATGTCCTTGATGAACATACATACGTAGCCGTGTGGCTAGCGTCTGATTAGCTCTTTCCACTTCGCCGTTGGTCATCGGGTGATAGGCGGTAGAGTGGATTTTCTTCGTTGCGCAGATCGCAGTGATTTCAGTCATCAGTTTTGATGTGAAATCAGTGCCACGATCTGACTGAAGGATCTGCGGTGCCCCGTGCCGGCAGACAATTTGCGTTACAAACAGCCGGGCTATGGTGTTCGCAGTGATGTCCGGAGTAGCGAAAGCCTCGACCCATTTCGTAAAGTAGTCGATAAAGACTACGATGAAACGGTTGCCAGCTTCGCTAGTGGTCATTGGTCCCATGCAGTCGACACCTACCCGGTGAAACGGTCCCGTGATGGTGATAGGTTTCAGGGTCGCAGTGGTTTTCTGTCGAGCGGGCTTATTCCGTTGGCAAAGATCACACCGCTGACAGAAGGACTTGACATCCCGACTGAGGGAGGGCCAGTGGTATCTGCGAGCAATGAGCCGCGCAGTACGTTTAGCACCGAAATGTCCGGCTAAGATGTCATCGTGATGAGCCCGGATAATGGTAGTAACCATGGACCTGGGTATGACGATCTTATTGGACTCGCCTGTCCATTTCTGAAGGACGTTATCCAACAGATGGTAGCCTCGCACATCATTCTGGTCGCCCAGAGGCTTAAGAGAGCGAATGATGTCGGCTAATTCCGGATCCTCCAGCTGAGCAGCGAAAAGGTCGGGGTGCTGCGCACCGACGGATATCTCGGCATAAGACTCTGATCGTACCAGGCGCTCCGCGCCAACAGCGATCGGTGCTGAATTACTTGAACGCGCCAGGTGCTGCACACCATCGGTCAAGGTCCTTGATCTCGCCAGGTGCTGCGCACCATCGGTGATCATCATAACGTGCCCCTCAGGTCTGTAAAGGGGAGTATCATCAATACTCTGACCGGTGAGGGAGTTAGGATCCGGCAGGCGTGATAATGCGTCAGCATTACCATTAGACTGACCTTTTCGCGGCCGAATTGTCAGTTTGAATTCGGCGAGCGCGAGTCCCCACCGAGCGATCCGAGCAGAGGGGTTAGGCTTCTCCAACACTGCTTTGACCGCGGTATGGTCAGTCTGAACGACCACCTCGTGCTGGAAGAGGTATGGTCGAAAGTGCTTGACGAAATGGACAACAGCGAGAGTCTCCAGTTCTGTAATGGAGTAGTTTTTCTCGGCCGCTGTTAACCCTCGGCTGGCGTACGCGACAGGATGGTCGTATCCATTTTCGTCTAACTGGCTAAGAACCGCTCCTATCCCCGAAATACTCGCATCAGTTTGAAGGATAAAGGATTTCGAAAAGTCCGGATGGCGCAGGATAGGAGGGTTGGTCAGCAGGCGGCGGAGTTCATCGAACGCCTCCTGCTGAGGTTTTGACCACTGGAAAGTAGTTTCCTTCCGTAAGAGCTTGGTGAGTGGCTCGCTGAGCCGGGCACAACCAGGGATGAAACGCCTGTAGTAAGACACGAGGCCTAGGAAGGACTTGATGTCTTTGGCGTTTTGTGGAATGGGTAGGTTTTGGACGGCGGCCAGCTTGGCTTGGTCAGGTTCTAGGCCGCTCTGTGAGATGCGATAGCCTAGGTACTCTACCTCCGAGTGCGAAAATTTGCACTTGCTCAGTCTGAGCTTCATTCCACCCCGGCGAAGACGGGCGAACACATCTGCCAGGCGCTCAAGCATTTGGGTGTGAGAGTTCCCGAACACCAAAATGTCGTCGAGATAAGTCAGAACCGTGCGCCATTGGATTCCAGTAAGGAGGAGGTCCATAAGGCGTTGAAATGTCCCTGGCGCGTTGCATAAACCGAAAGGTAAATAATTGAATTCGAATAGTCCAATAGGCGTATTAAAAGCCGTCTTTTCCTTATCGGCCTCGGCAATCGGGATTGACCAATAAGCGTTAGCCTGGTCAAGGGTAGTGAAATACTTCATACCCTTGAGTGTGTCGAGGATGTCATCTATCCGTGGGAGAGGGTAGACATCCTTTTTCGTGACCTCGTTAAGACCACGAAAGTCAACACACATACGGTGAGAACCGTTTTTCTTGCGCACCAGGACAGTATTAGTAGCCCACGGAGACGTGCTGGGCCGAATAATACCTTTCTCCTGGAGCGCCTTGACCTCTTGCATGATGAGATCCTTTTCCTTAGGTGAGGACCGGTAAGGAAAACGGCGGACTGGGCGGGCATCACCCGTGCTGATTTCGTGCTGGACGAGATCAGTGGAACCTGTGTCCTTTTCATCAAGAGCATAAAGGTCGGTGTATGCAACCAGTAGATCGAGTAAGGCTGCCCGGTCCCGGGGGGAGATGTCCGGTGAGATCACAGCATTGGCCTCGACCCACTGACGGTCGAGGACGGTGTCTGAGTCGACCGGTGATTCCCGTGAGGGCTCACTATGCATTTGCACATGACCGATGGTCGTGTGCGGGTAGAGAACCACGGAGTGAGTACTCGGGTTAACCACCTGAAGCGGTATGTGACCGTTGGTCACGGTACTGACGCTTCCTGCAAAATATACATGTCGTTGAGACCCGGTGAGGTTCTTCGGAAAGAGGGCCACCTCAGGCACGTTCGTATAGATTGGTGGGACAGGTACAGTGAATCGTGTCATGGAGCGAGGCTCTAGAATCACCAAGTCCTTCAGGGGCAAAGCGCCGCGGGCAGAAGGTGGGCTGTGGATGAGACCGTCACAGGGGATTCTACTCTCTTTGAACTGGAGGAAAGATTTCTCCCAGTTCAAACTGACACAATTGAACCGGCCGAGGAAATTGGTTCCGAGGACCAGTTCAGCTGAACAGTTCTCCTGTATTTGGACCTGAATCCGTTCAGAGACATCAGCCACTGTAACTGTGATGTAGGCTGCTCCTAGCAGTGGGATCGGGGACCCGTTGGCTGCGATAGGGCGTGCCCTGGTTGGTGATAGTGACAAGTTGGGCAGCTGGGCCGCTAACTTGTGGTCCAAGAGTGAGAAAACAGCTCCTGTGTCGACCAGTGCCTTGGCTTCTACCCAGTTGTTGAGGAGAACTTTGATATGGGGTGTCCGAATATCATTTGGGTAAAAAGCCGTGACCACATGACCGGAATCAGGTGTGGTGGCACCACTAACATGTTTGGTCTTACCGGACCGCTTTGGAATCGGCAGTCCCGTACGACGTAGGAGGCCTACTAGAGCGTATCCGACGGAGGGTTCCGGGTCATTCAGAAGGGTGGACTCATCCTGTACCGTTAGTATGTGGTCTGAGTGATCCTTCGGACTCTGAGTAGCTCCTAGTGATTCAACCTCGGTGTCCGATAGCGGAGGCGCGTTTGGCACGGGTGATGTCGGAGCATCTGAATCACTGGGCTCACGGTATCGGCCCTTCTCTAGCGTAACTGGAGAGGTTCCAGGCGGAGGTCGAGGGCAACCTGACCCGTGCAAGGTCGACAGATGACGACTTGCCCGTCTAGAAGAGGCCCGGGATCCCCTAGTTGACCCACGTGATGAGGCAACTGAGGAGGCCCGTGAGTGTGGCCGAGAGATGGACGAAGCCCTGGACCGCGATCGTGATCCCGACCTGTGTGAGTTTCGTGAGAGAGCACGGGTGTTCTCCCACCAGGGGTCGATCTGGTCAATCTCCGGCGTGGTCAGCAGGAGGGGTAATTCTACCGCGTCCAGCCGACAAACATTACGTTGGTAGTCAAACATAATGTTCTTGAACTGTTCTAAGAAGTCCAGTCCGAGTATGAGGTCAACAGGTGCCCAGAAGGGAGACGTAGTCTTGCACACATGGAGATGTACATCGATCCGTGTGTTCGGCTGGCGGTTTCCGGGCAACATGATTTCATATGGTCCCGAAAGGATGGTATGAACGGCTTTACCATTGATGCTCATCAATGGGTTAAAGTCGTGATGTTGCTGGAACGCCATGACCGCCTTCGGACTTTCTTTAGCCAAGGCTTTATGAAGGCGTTGGCTAATGATAGTGCGTGGGCAACCCGTATCAAGGAAAGCAGGAGTTTCCTTGGTGTCCAGCAGCACGACAAAACACGGTGTGATTCGGTCAAGCTGGGAGGGTACATCGTTTTGCACGTAGTGAAAACCGATCCAGCGTTGGACTTTGCGGTAAAGACCCAACGGGGAGAAACGGCTAACAAACCTGACCTGTTTGCTCCGCAGACGGTAACTGAGATAATAAGATACACCAAGATAGGCAAGGTATCCTGCACCGATCAGCACTGTCAGGGTGATTAGGATGTTAAAGATCAACTGGACCGGCCCGCTCAGGACAGCATGCAAGCCCTGGGCGAGGGTGTGCTCTTGACCCGTAATAACATGGTTTGCTGCCAAACCGACACCTTCCAGAGAGGCCTTGATGTCGGTTCCTACCCCTGCAAAGGCCTGGTAGATGGCGTCTGGTTGCAGGGATAGACCAGCGGTAAAGTTCACCAGCCGGTTGAGTACCGCTTCAATTTGCTCAGTCTTGTAAACGTACTGTTTAAAAAAGGCAAAGTTTGAAGGGGTCATCGCCAACTGGTCATGGAAGAGCGCCGGTGCCTCAAAGTGAGTGATGTTGAAGCGCTGCTTCCAGAAGAGTTCCAGTGGGATGTGGCTCACATGGACCGCGCCAGACTCAGTAAACCAGCCCGAGCGATTTCGGAAAATCCCCGTAAAGTGGTGATGACACGGCACAATTGGGCTAGATTTAATGAGATCCGGGCCACCGGGGGTGGCGAAGTAGATGGTGCCGCCAACCTGTACAGGTAAGTACTTGTAGCAAACGTTCCCCACCCGGTACGAGTGGTAGACGTAGGTGGCGTTGACCTTCTGACACGGCCATATAGTCAGTGCATCGCCTGTGAATTCCGCCGTCAGGTCATTCCTTTGGAGGAATGCCCGGGCACCCAGGGTAGGGTCGAAGCGAAGCAACTGCCAAGTCAGATCAAGATAGCGTTGAGCGTGAGAGCAAAGCTCAAGCCACGTGAACCGGAAACCGTTAATTTCCGACTCCTTGATCTGCTGAGCCAGATAGTTCAGTTTGGCATTGACAGGATCGGGACGGCTGTCCGTTGCCACTCTGAACATGTTTTGGGTCAAATTGTATCTCCCGTGGATGCGAAGGAGAAGACCCTGATCCGTCCGGACTGTGGTGGAACGTAGTTCTGGGCACAGTTGGAAGACACGGGAGTTTCCCGGGATCTTGAGGGCAACCTGCAGATCATCGATGATGACGTGGTTCCCTGACATGGACGCAGTGTAATTTCCCTTGGGGTGATAATGACACCGCGCCGTGAAGTTTTGTGCAGGCCAGACAATGACCCCGTCTAGGGTAGTGCACTGGCCTGCAGTGGGACTGCATCCACCTACATCGCCTAAGGTGCTTAGGGCCGTAGTGCCGTCCCACGAAGCGACTTGTCCCTCCTCGATGAAGAGGTTAGTCACTGTCTTGCAGACGTCGCTGCAGCACCATTCGTACATCACTTCCAATGTTTGGTTTGTGCTATAAAAGCCAGGGCGAATGCCGACAAGTTTTTGTGAACCAAACATTTTAGTGCGATGTGCTAGCGTGCATGCCGCAGGCGCTAAGTGCTGAGTGGTGATGACGTCTGCAGTGATGCCCCTAGAGCCGAAGAAACCAGTGTTGGTGCAGACTTTGCGGGAGCGCAATGTGCAGTTCCACGCTGTGGTTGTAATCGGGTCTGAGCTAGGGACATACACCGTAACATTCATGCGCCGCGGGCTCCATGAAGATTGCGGTGGTTTACACTCTACACGCTGGGGTAACTCAAGTGGATGTCCGCTTCTTGAGAGACCGCAAAATTGATACTGAGCCGCCGGTGCTGACAAACTCACCCCTAGGAACAGTGATGCTACCAAGGTCAATTTTATTGTCAAAAACGACTGTACAAACGTAATTTGTAAGTGTTCACTCAATTTCACAAATCTGGCCTGAGGGGCAGTGTCAGATTTCTTCTTCGTCGCTGTCGGACGAGATTGGTTCCTGGTCGGGGAAATCGAGGACCAATTCACCGCTGGGGAGGATTTCCCGAAGGGTACCGACTTTCGGCGACCGTGGGTTGACTGCCGTTGGGAACGGTGATGTTTCGACAATGCTGACATCCTCATTAACTGGACGTAAGGTCTCGTCGACGGCCATGGGTTCGACGACGGGCGACTTGGTCGCGGCGGTCGGAGATGTCGTTTGGGCTGGTGCCGGCGATTTGGCCTGGGCTGTTGCCGGCGGTGTAGGATCATTTGCGGGTTCCTTGGCCGGGGGCGAGGAAGCAGTAATGTCCATCTTAGTTGGCGATGTCGCGGCAACAGGTGGTGCTGCTGCCGGTGATGTAGCGGCGGCAGCAGGCAGGAGGATCCGACTGGCCTGTTCGACTGCTCGGCGGACGGCGTCGACTGAAGGCGAGGATGGCTCCCCGTCCAATAAGAACTTCTCGACGGGCGAGATGGTGATAGTCCCATTGGCAATGAACTCGAGTGCCCGGCGGGCGACGTCGGGTCGTAATAGGCGCATCGAGACGGGTGCTGCAAGCACGACGTCGGCGGCCGTGAGCGCTTCGACATTTGATGGCTCGTTGAGGAGAGTCCACGGCAAATGCGGGTATTTCTTGGCCAGGTCGACTGACCAGATGGCCAACATCGCGTCTTGGACGGGCGATGGCGCTGTGAACGAGAAATCAATAGAGTCGTGGACTGAGAGAGATTCCTGGTTCCTACTCTAGGATCACCTGAAGAAGAAGGTAGTATACCTGACAAATTCATGGGCTCGACCTGGTCGAGGACTTCCGTAGCCGAATCCGTGGGGATCGAAGGCGGTGGTCCTGGAGGGACGGTGCGGGCCGGTGGCGCCGAAGACGTCGTATTTGCGGCTGGAGCTGGCTCGGCAGTCTTGAGTTTAGGAATGCGATACGATGCGAGGATGTTAGCGTGGCCAACAAACTGCGGTGTCGTCGAGGGGTCCAGAGTGACCGGCATCGCATACTTTGGTGGTGGTGGTGGCAGCGGTATGTCCGATACGTTCATCGGTACGGGTACCTGGGCTGCTTGGACCACTGAAAATTCAATACTGATTACGCAGACAGGATAACACTGTTGTGAAGAATCTGTCAGGTGTTCAGCAAGTGCCTCATCATCCAGGTCAAGAGGATCTGGATGAGGAGGGCTATCGGTAGCCCCAACGGCGTTGTTGCGGCGTATGGGCTGCCGATAGTGGTTTCCTGTCCCGTTGGGAGGGTGGTAACCATTTCTTTGATGATACACATTTGTCCCCTGGGAAGAATAACCAGTATCTTGGTAGACATTCTCACCCGTGTTTGCCGGATTGCGCTGCGGACAGGCAGTTGATCGGTGCACTCGCACTTGACGACAATGAGGGCATGGCCTGTCACATCGGTCCGTGGGGTGGGCACGTGTACGGCAAAAATAACAGCGACCACCGTTAGCGGCGTTGTTACCGGGAGCGGCACCGGTGGGACGCTGGGCCCGGCAGTCGGCGTCGCTATGTGTACACAGTCCGTGGAAGGAGCACGTTTGAAGGTGTGCTCCCGACGAGCGTCGCCCGGCGGACTGATTTGGTGTCGACGGCTGTGGAGGCGGCGTCTGTTGGATTGGCGCGGGTGCACGTTGCTTGGCCGTGAGCTTCACTACGTGGGCCGTGAGCCTGGCCATTTCCTGTTTCAAGCGGCGAACCTCATCGGCGGAGGATGACGACGTTGGAGCGTTGCTCTGACGACCGTTTGCGCTTCTGTTAGGCATATCGGGATTATATCCGGCGTGTTTAGGTTCTGAAGAGAAAACGGCGTTAGATGGAGCAGTGTACCGGATCTCGTCCCGAAAGATTTGGGATTCTGCGTAACAGGCTGCCTTGAGTGTCTCTTCAAGAGTCGTGAACTCCCTAAACTTGATACTATCTCGGAGGACCGGCTTCAGTCCCCGCAGAAAGATAGGTTTGATGATAGAATCTCGGACATCCGTCGCGAGATCTGGATACGCTACCCTGGATAGTCTCTTGAGGTGCTCAAGGTAGACTATCGCGGACTCTGTCGGCTTCTGCAGTCGATCTTGGATCAGCTGCTGATGCAGATCAGAGTCGCGCCCTACCGGAAAATCTCTCCGTAGAAAAGCCGTAAACTCTTCGTAGCGGGTAGGTATTGGAGTGCTGCTGCTAAAGTCCCGGTAGGAGGCGAGAGCAGGACCCGTGAGGCATGACTCCAGAAAGGCGATTTTATACGCATGATCCGTTTCGCTTACACCCTGGAGTGTAAAGAAACGAGTAAGATGCGACATAAAATCGGTGATAGACTCACCAAAAGCACCGGAGAAGGTGGGAGGGGCCATAAAGCTGGACACGGGAGGGTGCCTCCGACCATTCATGGCCTCTAACTTTTGGTTGAGGGGTCCAAGGGCATTCTCAAATGCTGCCTGAACCTTGTTCTCGATCTGTGAAGGGAGATCAGTTTCCGACTTCATGTCCGAGGGTTCGTTTTCCCGTAAGGTGGTTAGAACAGACGTCCTTGCCCGTGAAGCAATTAAGTCAAATTGAATAGAGAGCGGCTCACTGGTCTGTACAGGCTGGGTACTGAGACGGCAGGAACGACGGGGTGTCTCTATTGTGTAAAATGAAAGTGAGTACTACTTTTGAATTCGCGGCGAAAGAGCGCGTGAATTCGGGAAAACGCGTGTGCGACGGCGTTTAAGACGTAAATTGACTTAGCTTAAGACTAGCGACCACGGAAAGGGAGCTAGAATGGAATAGGATTATAAGATGTAAGATCAGAGTACATCAGGGTGACGCAGAAGGGAATTTATCTGGTCGCCCGTGATGGACAGAGGTTGGCCTGAGATATGGGGAATCGATCCCGACCAGAATGTAGAGTTTTGGGGCCTGGACCCGGCAATTAGAATAGGTGAAGAGGACAGAAGATCATGTAGAAAGAAGAGAAGAGGCGGCTTTCCTGCCGAGAAATAAGGTGACGGATAAACCCGCTCAGGAGGGATTTTTCCTGGAAGTTCGACCGCTGTACTAGTTTACAAACCTTGGGGCGAGGCGGACTCGTAGCCGGCAAGATCCTACTCACCAGGAGTAGCGCATAAAGTGGCATAAGGTAGAAAGGATGGGGTCAACTGAAAGTGAACTTAAAAGGGAGCAATAAATAGGGACAAAACTAATTTACAAACCCAGTTACGCAAAGGGGTCGCGCAGTTACGCAACGGGCCTCACTCGCCAGGAGCGATTGCGATCTCTGCATAGTGAGATGGACTATACAGGAGGTTCCGTGCTGGACGACATTCGCAAATAACTTACAGCCGTGTTCGAAACGGGAGCCCGCATTCCGAACAGAACGGACACTCTCCAGGAGTATTATACACAGCTGGTGGCCGGGTTTGCCGATCACTGAGATGAAGTGAGGTTCGCAGGTCACACAGTAGAAGAGGGAAGGAGCACGGGTACCAAGGGTGCTATTCTGACACACTCAGTCAGTTAAAATGAAATCTCTGGATGTTTTGAGGGCGCACCCGAAAACATCTAAGGGATCACGGGTACAAGGTGTCCCTGATTGAATATGAGTGTAAAGTATGTATCGAGGCGTACTCAATACCTTCGCTGAGGCGGACTCAACGGTGCCTATTATTTACATGACTAATAAAGGGTAGACCGCGGAGGCGGACTCTGGGTCAGTGGCGACTCTAGCGCGGGCATCGTTAAGCCAGTTAACAAAGGCGTTCGAGTGAGAGAAATATGACAGGGGGTCCTATACACTCTAGGCCCAACCGGAGGCTGTGCCGCGGTCCCTTGGGAACCACTACGGCGGGGACACTAAAGAAGATCTATGTATGACAGCTCGATGAGATGAAAGAAAATGAGTGAATTTAGATAAGAAATTTACAAGAAGATTGCCGAACCCTTGCAGACGTCAGACACAGGCAGTACCGACTGCAAATGCCTATCGTCTGCACGAGTCAAGCAACCAACCCAGCTGAGGCCGAGTGTAACTCGTTCAAACCTGCAGTTAAAGCTTGAAAACAGCCACATACTGATCAACAGTGCCGCTACCCGGGCGGACAACCTGATCAGTACGTAGGCTAGTGAGCATCTCAGGTGGTGTATGTATGTGGACTGATGTTTCCCAGGCATCAGCCCCCAGACACACACAAACCCTTGAACAAGAGAGGTAGGTGATGGGACCATGCGCCAGCGACCACCTACAACTCAAGTGGAATACTCATAGGGCCGACAGTAACCTGGTGCGGACGTCAGAAGGTAGGGGGTATGGACCAACACACAACCTTGGTGCTGACTGCAGGTGCCTGGGATAAGAGTATTCAAGTATCACGTCGCAGTTGCAGACGCCAGGGGTGAGTGCCTAAGGCCAGCAAACCCCTGCAGTAGCACGTAATGTTACCGTTGCAGACGTCAGAAATAGGATCATGTAACCTCAATTCCTGCTGCGAGAGCATGATACATTGTCATTGCTGACGTCAGCAATAGGGCCCTGAAGCCAGCTATCGGTATACGGCAACACGTGATGGTGCCGTTGCTGACGTCAAAAAGGTGGAACCGAGGGTCTGATACCTTTGGTCAATGACATGAGATGCAGTTGTTGCAGACGTCAGATGTGGCACCCGTAAGACCTGCACATCTTCGAATAGTGACACGGTGCGTCACCATTGCTGACGTCACAGATGGGGTGCAGAGAACCAGCCGAACCTGTCACAACAACGTTGGCTTCACCTGTTGCAGACGTCAGAAGTCATTACTGCTGGAGTGTTAACTTGAACAACAACACGTAGTGTCGGTTGCTGACGTCAGGGGTAGAACCCGGAGGGCTACCCACCCCTTACAGCAACAGCAAGTGAAGCGGCTGTTGCAGACGTTAGTGGTTGCATCCGTGAGGCTGAACCACACAACAACAACAACCCGTAACGTTGTTGTTGCTGACGTCAAAGAACATGACCCGTAAAGTCTATGGTCTAGATGCAACAACCGGAAAGTAGAAGAAACAGACCTTACAGTAAGTAGAAATGTGGAAAAGAGAAACTTATGTAAGGGTGTCATACTGTAGCGGTGGCATCCGAAAAAAACAATTTTTTTTTTTTTTTTTTTTTTTTTTTTTTTTTTTTTTTTTTTTTTTTTTTTTTTTTTTGACACCGCTCAGCTGACCGAGAAAGGAAAAGGGAAAGGAAAAGAACCGAAGACGGGGAATACGGGATTTGGGCATACGCGTGTTAAAGGTGTAAACAGTCGGTGTAAAAGTGTGTTTGGGGCCGGAAAAGTGAGCAGTTCCGACAGTTTCCGCCGACATACAAAAAAGACTGTACACAAGTAACAAATCGCAGCCACGTATGACGTCCAGAATCATACGGGGAGGGTGTACTGTATCATGGGGTCAAGGACCACCAACAGTCAGGAGAGGCCGTAAACCCCTACAGCTGTGATACCAGTACCCGCGTATGGGTATACTGTAGTTACAGTACGGGAATGGGCACAGGCGTACTGTAATGGCACCCACCCGGAGGGCTACAGTATACCACCCAGGATTAGGGGAAGAGGGGGGGGAATAAGGGAAAAGAAAACAGATAAGGCAGTTTACAACACAGATTAAGTATGCAGAATGTACAGAATGAATCAGAGGAGAAATACAGAATACTCGATATATAACTCAACTCTGGGACAAATAACACGACTCTGGGGATAAATAACTCGACTCAGAGGGGATTTATTGCTCATAGGGGGTAATACACACGCATGAGATAGTTATTTACACATATAGATCACATTTAGATCACTCGTAAGGGCAAATCCCGTCTTACAGTAATTAAATTTGATGTTCAGGGATAAATTCCCTACCTACAGTAATAACTCTCGGTGGCACGGGAAAAATTTCCGACTTACAGTAATAACACGCGACGTGAGGTGGGGGTATCCGACCTACAGGAGCGTTAATCCGAAATAAGGGGCATTCCCGACCCATTAGGCAGTAAACCCGAATTTGGGGGGTCTCCGACTTATTGGATGGCTAGTGCCCAATTTTAAGGGGGCTTGTCCGACTTAAAAATGGGAGTTGACCCGACCTGGGGGTAGATCCGACCCAAGGGTAAAGTTTTACACTCAAGGGCGAGTGCCAGACTTAAGGTCGATTTTCCAGCCTCGCCATGTCACATATTGCGCCATCCATGTCACGTGTATGACATGTGGATTTGGGAGAGCTGGGGAGGTTTGGGTATCTCATCAGGTGATACCGTGTTTTAGACGTCACATTGATGGTGAACCATATCAGATTGATCCTATTACAGTGAGTAATAGGCTGTGACTCCTGATGGATACTGGCATTTTCCCCAGGATTCCCTAAATGGCGTTGGGGGCCTAACCTGGCGATTAGTGGCTATAGAGAGGTCTATAGCTGGTTCTCTTGGGTTGTCCTTGGGGTCTTGCTGTAGGGTAATGGACAACGCTGCCAGGCTAGGTGCGACAATCCCCGAGTCCTACTCAGTGAGAGTGGGGACAGGGTCACCCGTAAAATGACCTAAATTATGGGGCCCGATTATGAACCAGACAGCCCCTTTCTGCCCGAACCTGAGTGGTGGAGGCCCTACTTATCTGTGGAGACCTTGGGAAACCGACTCAGGAAGGATTTCCCAACAAATAACCCACAAATAACAACAATCCCCTGAGAAGACTCACCTAGTCCTGTTTCTCAAGCGATTACGACGCAACGGGCGGCAAGTCCCTGGATGCTTTCGGTCTTCTGGCACTGGGAGCGGGGGATGCGATCCTCAAACGTCCTAGGCGGCGAGCGGCGGCGAGCGGCGGTGAGCGGGAGGGAGCGGGAGCGAGCGGGAGGCGAAACTCCAACGTTTAATTCACGAACCGGGGCGGTCGGACACCTGGCACTGATGGGCAGCGGGGGTACTGTGGACGTTAAGCGGCGGACGCAGTGAACACGGGTAAATTTATGCAAATTTATTGATAGTAACGCGGCGGACGCACAGGTATATAATAAAATTATGCAAATTTGACGAGAAGGCGGCGGACGCGGAGTGACAACTGGACGAAAGCTTGGTGAACCCAAGAATGAGCGAAAAACTAAAGAAACATGTCCTTTTAAGGACATGTTTGGCTACAGCTGCAGCTTGGGCGGAGTTTCTCGGCGCTCAAGCTAACTTCTGCAGCTAGACGCGATGCAGAAGATGCCTATGAGCACATAGACATTTTTTCATTCACATGCGTTTAGCACTGAGGCCGGCTGCAGTGCCTATGCTAAGCATATGAACGTCTTTAGCTAAAACTTCTTAGCTAGTCGTTTTGCGTAACAAAAACGACGCTAATTTTTGATGATAAGAGGTGCGTGAGCGCACCAAAAATAGCCATGTGCTCGTGGAGCACGACTGGCGGAAGTTTTTAGCTAAAGGGCCTACTGTAGCCCGCGTTTGTAAAGAAATAAAAATACAACAAAACGAAACATAGAAATGCATGAAAAATATAAAAAACGAACGTAAAATGCATGTGTAAAAATGAAATAAACAAAAGCATGATTGAGTAATAAACAAAACATGAAAATTAACAAAATGTCGGCATGATCGGAATCACGTGACGTTGGAGAATTGAGCGGCACGTGACACGTTCTTGGGGTAAAGTCTCTGCCTTATAAGGTTTTCATTCGAAGAATTCACATTAACTGGTTTTTCACCAATTGATCCATGAATAGAATGATTATAGTTCAAAACTACTGTTGACAAAATATCGATCCATTTATAAGTAGTAAACTCTATAAAATATTTAAACAATTTAGTTTTTAAGGTTCTATTAAACCATTCTACTATTGAACGTTTTATGTCTTCATTCTTGGAAGTAGAGGACATTGTAAATATTTTTTCTACAAAAATTTAATGTAGTAAGGGTGTTATATGCAATTTATAATTTTCCCATAATAATTCCTGATCTATACCATTATTTGTATTTGGTATCATAAAATCGGTAACATTTACAGTTTCTCCATTTTCATAAATTTGAAAAGGATATTGTAACCATACAATAAAAACAGATTTAAAAAGAATTACGGTACGACTATAAAGAGAAGTGTATTTACTGTATAACATATCGATAAATAATAAGTTGATATTTTTCAGGACATGTCTGTGTAAGATCTAATAATAAATAGCCATATGATATACTGGTAGCATCCTCACATGCTTCTATAAAATAATTTGAAGTAGTTGGGAAAATCTGTCGAGCCAGTGTGTAAACTTGTAATCTATCCCTAGGGTTTTTTAAAAGAATCAAATATTGCGCATTTATTGTACTTGTATGCATTCCATCAAAAAACACATTTTGAACTATATATGTAATTGATAGATTCCAGTGATGCGATCCTTTAGTAAAAAGTTGAGTTAAATGTTGATCATTCTTCATCTTTTGCATCATATAATCCATAATTAATAGTTTAGGTGTATCCTTACTTTTTTGAAGTTCGTCTAAGTCAGGTGAACCTTCAATGAATTCTACATAAGAACATTTTTGAACTAATTCATCAAAAGCTTCTTGCCATTCAGAATAACACCAATAAATTTTCACAGGAGCAGGGTGAATCATTTCTTTAGCAAAAATAACAAGTTTTTTAACAAATTGTGTTTTTCCTGATTTTGTTAAAGCAGAAACTATGCAGTTAAATGGATGTTTCCATATATGAAACTTATCAAGGTCTGAGATTCCAAGAAAAACCAACCACTTTTTTATTAGGACACTTTTTCCAAATGATTTTATTTCATTGAGATGCTATTTATAATTACCAAAATTTCAATACAGTAAAACATGAATAGTTGGACAGAACAAAATACAGTGAAGCTAACTTCCATGAAAAATTAAACATGCATCTTTTTCCTTTTTTCCACTACACACGCTCTTTTTTCTTTGTTCACATGTTCTCTTTAGATCCATTTTTGTTTTTCATACATTACCTTCTCAGGTCTTTTCCTTTTTTCTAGGCAGCTTACAGTAGCCTACAGTCAGGGGTTAGATAAGACTATTTTGTAATTTAAGCAAACAACACATTGGATTTTTGAAAAGTCATTCAGTAGTGTTTCTCCTTTGTCAAGTACAGGTGCTTTTTTTCACTGCTGGCAAAATGTTTTCTTTTTAGATCAATAACACTTTTCCTGTTGGTCTTCTCTTTATTTCCACTAGGCATGCTCTTTTCCCTTTGTCCCATTACTCATTATTTTTGATACTGGCCAGTATATGTTCTCTATGAAATGACAATAATTTTACCGGCGTCTTTTTATTTTGTCCACTAGATATGCTCTTTTTTCTTTGTCCACTACATGTTCCCTTTAGATTGATTTTTGTCTTTTATACATTACCTTCTCAGGTCTTTTTCTTTTTTCTAGATAGCTTACAGTAGTCCCAGGGTTTTGGATTCTTATAAAAAGCGTAAGGTATAATATAATGTCAAGTATAAAAATGTGTAGGATTGTCCAAGATCTTATGAATATTTGTAATAGACCATATTAACTACCATATAGAATTTTGCCATGACCATTCAATACTGTATAATTTGTTATAATGATCTTATGCCAAGCTTTATAAAATTTTATGACATGATGTTATCATCAACAAAAAATACTTGTAAGCACGATTTGAAACAGAAACTATTGCAAATAGAAAATCACAACATTTTATTTATCAGATTCATCAAAATTGATTACACCGTGTGTTTTATTCGGTCTCCGGGTGTTTGTTTGAGGCGAACTCAGCAAAACTTTCTATAAATTAAGGTATCAAGTTGAACATTCAATGTAAACCAGAATTTAGCTTGTGAAATAAATATCAATTCAGACAGCATCAAGAGCTCTAGCTTTACTTACTTGGTTCTGAAAAATCAAGATCCTAGTTTTGGCATTAAACTCAATGTGAAAAGTGACACAGGAAGAATTTTTTGGTAATTAAATCTCACAACAAAAAAATCGAAATTTTCAAAGTCCAACAGATACACTAGTCAATGAAACTCACTAGGGGTGTGGGTGTCACGTTCTGCAGTTAACACACTGCGAGCGATGTGAATCATTCGATTTGCTTGTTTGATTAAACAATGGATCAGCCTAAACAAGAGAAAAAGATTCAATGAAAATTTCAAACAAGTGATATTCAGTTTGCCATGCTTAATGCCACAATTTCAAAGGTAGAGATCAGCTTTTGATCATTGATGAAATTATTTTTCACGTATAAACTACACATTTTTTCCGAAAATCTGAAAAGTCAATAATTTACGCCCGATTAATATACACACAGTATATAAATGAAAAAGTATTTGGAAAATTCGAATTTTTAGTTTTGAGCTGTTAAAAGGGTTGGAAAATATAGATTTCGCACCCCTGAATCTAATGGTGAAGTTGTTTTGACATTTAAACTTATCGTATTTCTCGAAAAATAAAAAAATCGATACTTTCTGGCCAATTAATGTACACACGGTATGTAAGAGAAAAAATGTTCCCAATGTTTAAATTTTGTGTTTTTAACAGTCAAAAGTATGAAAAAAATAGTAAATCGGCACTGCTAAATCCATTGGTGAAGTTATTCTTAATGTAAAAATCACTGATTTTTTCGAAAATTTGAATAATCGGCAATTTTGGCTGATTAATGCGCACTTGTAACATAAATGAAAAAGAGTTTCGAAAACTGGAATTTAAGGGTTCAGCAGTCGAAAAAGTGAAATGATATGAAATCGACACCATTAAAATCATTGGTTAAGCTATCTTTATCTTATAATTTACTAATATTCACGAAGATTATTCTAAAAAATTCACTTACTTCAACAACTTTTCCTTAAATTCATTTCTTTTCCGGATAAATTCTTGTATATCATTTTCAGGAATGACGGAACCACTTTTTTTTCGGGAACGATATAACGGCTTTCCTTTTGAAGGCAATCATCTTTCAACAAAAGTCTGTCGATATTAAAGCCTGAAAAATAGGTAAAAATTCAGGGTCTAATTTTCACCTAGCTAAAGAAATTTGCCTAAATTTTTTATTTCTCCAAGTCAGAGTAATTTACAAACTTCGGCTCAATTTATTCCAAAAACCCATGTCCTGAACAGGATCCCAGTGTAAAAACAGACCCTCCCAGGAAATCGGGGGTCACAAATTCACTAAGAACTGTCTCCAATCTCCCACCCCAAAAACCCGATATCAAATCCTCTGGTTTGGGGTTTTCTGCCTACAGTTTTTTTATAGAGAAAACCGATTTTCACTCAGGTATTTCGACCCTCCCAGGTGAATTGAGATCCACAAACTTACTGGGAGAAGTCTTTAGGTCCAAAAACGCCTCGCAAGTACTCGAGTTTCAAAATTCTGCTTGGTTAGTTTGGAAAAGCTTCCAATTTATCAGCAAAAACCAAAAGTTTTTCGGCCCAATATTCCTTTTTTCAAAGATATCCGGACCATCCCAGGTGAATCAGGGGCCTAAAATTTATTGGGAGCTGCCTCCAAGTCTTAAAATCTCTCCAATCCTTCAAATTTGAAATTTGTATTGAATGAAGTTGAATCATCATGATTATGATTGAAAATCTCAATTTTTCTACACAGAAATTGCTTGGAGACGGCTGCCCTGACTAGCAGAGGTAAATCGCAATGTAGAATATATTAAGACTGCTATCTGAGCACAAAAATAACCCAGTCCGATCCAATCCCCCAAAATCCATACCTGTACTTGGGGCGGGTTGGGGGAGGGGGACTCCCCCCCCCAACTTGGCCAACCATGTACCCAACATAACCCACCCACCCCCCAGTTTGGAAAATCTGAAAAAATTTGCAAAAAAGGGTATGTTTTTTGGCTTTTTTGTGAAAAATTTCGACTTTTTCTGACCCCCCCCCCCAACTGGTCGGAGATTTTACAGGTATGCCAAAATCAGTCTTATAGAACCCTAATGAAGACAAACGCATACCTGTACTTGGGGGAGGGGTTGGGGGGTGATCAAAGTCGCCTCTGATCAAAGTCACCCCACTTTACCTTAGGTCTTGAATTGTTCAGGAAGTTCAAATGGATTCAATTTTCGACTACATACCTGTACTTGGTGGGGGGGTTGGGGGGGACCCCCCCAACCTGGCCAACCCTGTACCCAAAATCATTTCCCCCCTAACCCCCCCAGTTTGGAAAAAATTAAAAAAATTTGCAAAAAAGTGTATGTTTTTTAGCCTTTTTTGGGATAAATTTCAACTTTTTTCTACCCTCCCCCAAAATATCCGATTTACCCCCCCCCCCCCCCACCAACTGGTCGGAGGTCTTAAACGTATGGGATATATGTATTATTCAACAACAATGTAAAGACTAGAGAAAATAAAGTCGGAAATAGTGTAAATTTTTGATCCAAACATGGTACCATTATCAACGATATCGATTTTTCTGTTTGAATCAATCAAACACAAAAAGTAAGAATTTCACTTTAAAATCTGAATCTGACTGAATGAACAGGGAATATTCAGAATTTCTTTTTACTCACCAGTCTTGACAGTTTATACAGTTTGCTGCAATGATACCAATACACTATTCAAAGAGAAATAGTTCGTGTTTGGGCCGAATCTACAAATAGGAATTATTATACTTATTGACTCGGCACAAAGTGCCGAAAAATTCTAGCATTTTCAGCCCCTAAAACGTCCAAAAATCAAGGAAATTTTATGTTTGACCAGCCAAAAAATTTGTGCCAGTTGACACAAACGCTCAAAATTTTTTGTGCCATTCCAAATTTTTTTGCGCCAACAACCATGTTTTGGCACACAAAAAAACACTGTGGTAATGATAAAATGTTATTCAGCGCACGGAGCTGCATAAAAAAAATTAACATGCTTGGTCATTCAGCGCTGGGCACTGAATAACCACTGCCTTCAAAAAACAACACAACCCATAGCTCTGTCCCAATGTGCATAAATGACCCAAATTCAATGTGGAAAAAATTATGTAAGTCCTACTTAATTGGACTCCGTGCATTCTTTTCTTGGACAGATAGGAGCAAAGATCCAAATTTTGGTAGTGGAAAATCGTATTCTTGTGACATAGTCACCAAGAACGCAAAATCTGAACAAGAATACTCGAAGAATGAATACTACAGTAGACTCTTGGAGGGATATTGCAGTAAGATTATTTCAACAACCGCGGCCTCCTGCAGGCTTATCGAGACAATTGACAAACCACCCATCCTATTGTCTCCATTCGCAAACTCTAAAGTGGATATAAAACTTCAACAAACTAATGCAAGTGTCTAGGAATATCCCTCTTACACAGTGTGTAAATTTATTTTGCATGTTTACACTTGATGTTCATTTTATTATGTGTAAAAAACATAAGCAATACATAAAATGAAAAAAATTGGTCTCCGGGTCAACACAGTCCTGAAAAAGTTTACACAAAGCAAATTTAAGCTACACAGACAAAAGAATTGACTTATCTGACAGACTCCATGACGTCATTTTACGACCAAAGCTTGATGCTAAAAAAATTCCAAGCTTTTATATAGGAGACGAGATAAACTCCCGGTCGCCAAACACAAATCCAAAAATCGATTTTTTTGAAACAGTTTTTAACATTTTGAATTAAATGCAAGATGCTATCAATAAAAACGGAAATAATAATTTCAAAAAAGTAAAAATCATGAAGCAGGCATTGCCGATGATTCCGCTGAAAGTGTTATTTCTGTGATCAGACGACTATGACTCCTGCCAAAAAATCAGGAAAATCGGCGATTTTTGACCAAAAACCATTTTTAAAGCTTGAGTTAAAAGATTGAGTAATTCGAAATTTCGAATTTAATGACGTCGAAAGGATGGAAAAATATGAAATCGGCATTACTGATTCCACTAGAGGTGTCGTTGTGGTGCTCAGACGAATTTATAACCCAAAAAACATGATCATGCGATTTTCGCCCAAAAATCATGTTAAATATATGAAAAACCGTGTAATTCGAAAGTAGGACTTTTCTGACTCTAAAATAGTTTAAAAATATGAAATGGGCACTGCTGAATTCACTGGAAGTACAATTTTTGTGCTGGAATGGACTGATTTTCTTGAAAATCTAAAAAATCGGCGCTTTTTGGCTAGAAATTGAATTGTGTAACGACCAGATTTGTGTGAGGTACTTTACTTCTACCAATTGGTCGATACGGCCGGGACAAATACGGGACGGGGAATGCGGGCGAACGGTTACAACACAAAACGGATAATCGACGGTCGCTTGAACGTCGACGAAATAAAACGCGCTTCGAATAATAACGGACGGGGGCCTCGGTTTAAATGCTTTCGAATAGTCGGCCGCTTGCAAATGTATAAAGACGGGGCGAGCGCGGAAAAACACAAGAATAAGAATCAGAATATAATGATCAAAATCACGCTTTGCTTCTTCTTTTATACGGCGATTTTGGCCACTCCCTGGACGCTGCGGGAGGTCGAGCTTCTGTCCATCTTCTTCCGCCAATCGTCGTTTCCGGCTACGCTTTTCATGCTTTCTTAACTACGCCTCTCTAATGCTTTTCTGGTACTGTATGCTTTCTGTGCTTTGCTTGCTTTCTACGGTGGGCTTGGCCACACCTCTGTGCTTCTGTGCATGCTTCCTGTATCGGTTTCTCTGTATACACATGTTTTGTGGGGGCCGCCGCTACTGTTACACTTGAGACTACTGTACGGCGGGGCTTCTACGTATTTTACTGTGTGCAGGTGTTGTTTACGATTTTTACGGGGGATTACGGTAGCTGTGGAATGTGTAGTTTAGTGTAGGTTCTAGGGGAACAGCTGCCGTTTGTGCAAATTAATTAGGGCATGTTAATTGGGCTACCGGGGTGTGAACGGATCAAAATAAAGTACTTCACGTAATTTTGTAGGAATGTTTGGGTGTGAATCCCAGACATCCTTGAGACGATAAAATGTGAAAATAAAATAATATCTAATAAATGTCTATTACATACAGTATGCTACATGTTTACAGTACTGCTTTAGCAGGTACGTTACATTTCCCTCCTTCCGGAGTTGAACGTCCTCGTTCAAGGCTTTCGAGGTTGAGGAAGGGTGGGGGTAGATTCGATAGTTGCTTTCCGAGGGTAGAAAGGGGTTGTCTCGTTTACATGCACCGTAAATGTAATATTCTTATGGGGGTGTTTGAGTGTAACGTTGGGGTACATGAAGTTTGTAACTGTATAGGGCCCGTTCTGGCGAGGGAGGAATTTGGGAGTCAACCCTTGTTTACACGAATGATTTTTATAAAGAATAAGATCACCTGCTTTGTAATGTATGTTCTGAGCATGCTTGTTATACTGACGGGTGTAGTGGGCTTGGGCTTTTTGCAAACTTTTCTGCACGGTTGAGAGTGCTTCTGTAAAATGCGATTTTACACGAAGGGCGTAATCATCTAAATCAACCATGTAGGACGTGGGGAAAAAATTTAAAGCTGCATCTGACGGCAGATTAGCTTGCCTACCGTGAAGTAATTCAAATGGGGGATACGAAGTGCTATCATTTTTATGAATGTTGATCGAAAAAACGGCATACGGGAGATAAGTATCCCAATCAGTGTGATTTGAATTGATGTACATGCGGATACGGGTGGCTAGGGTTTGGTTGCAACGCTCAACTTCCCCATTGGCAATGGGATGATATGGGGTAGTGTGAATTTTCTGAGTATTGCATAAACTGGTGATCCGTGAGAAGAGATCGGATACAAAATCGGTGCCACGATCACAATGGATGATTTTTGGGGACCCATGACGACAAACAATTTTGGTTACGAATAGCTTGGCAATAGTGGCTGCAGTGATGTCAGGGGTCGGGAATGCCTCTACATACTTTGTGAAATAATCGATGAGAACGACAATGAATCGGTTGCCGTCTTCAGTGAGGGGTAATGGTCCCATGCAATCAACACCAACTCGATCAAATGGGCCAGTTGGCTGAATTGGTACCAAGTTTGCATGCACTTTGTGTCTAAGAGTTTTCTGTGTCTGGCATGGGTGGCAAGTTTTGCAGTAACGTTTGATATCACGGCTCATTTGGGGCCAAAAATATTTCTGTCTGAGCAAGTGTAAAGTTTTCCTGGCCGCAAAATGACCTGTGAATTTGCTGTCATGATGGGAGGCGATGAGATGTTGGACTTGGGACTTGGGAATGTATAGTTTTGCCTGTTTGTCGACTATACGGAAGAGAATGTTTTGATGCACGGCGAATTTGGTCAGAGTAAGGGGGTGTTTTTGGGCAATTTTTGCTAAAATACTTTTGACAGTTGGATCAGTGCGTTGGAGTTCGGCAAAGTTTTTCTGTTGCTCTTCTTGTTCAGTTGCTTCGGCTTCCAAAACTGAATTGATGGTTGATATTTCGGGGCGGGTTTCTAATTGCTCAATATCAAAGGATTGCTTTGCTGTCTGTGAGGGGAATCGAGAAACTGCATCTGCGTTACGGTTAGCAGTGCCTTTCTTAGGTCGAATGTCGAGTTGAATACCAGATAGGGCTAATCCCCAACGGGCAATGCGAGGGGACGGGTTTTCCTTTTGTAAGACTGCCTGAACTGCTGTGTGGTCAGTGTGTACAATAACATGTTGCTGGAAAAGATAGGGGCGGAAATACTTGACAAATTCGACTACTGCAAGGGTTTCCAACTCAGTGATCGGGTAGTTGCGTTCGGCGGGTTTCAATGTGCGGCTCCCAAAAGCAATGGGGCGATCCTGACCTTTACTATCTAGCTGACTGAGAATGGCGCCGATTCCGAGTTTTGAGGCGTCAGTTTGCAGAATAAACGGTTTCGTGAAATCGGGATGCTGCAGTATTGGGGCATGAATGAGTAATTCTTTTAGCTTAGTGAATGCAGTTTGCTGTTCAGGGCCCCAGGCGAATTCTGAGTTCTTTTTGAGTAGCGATGTGAGTGGGCTAGAAACTTGGGAGCAATTTGGGATGAATCTGCGATAATATGAGGGTAGGCCAAGGAATGACTTAACTTCTTTTGAGCTTTTGGGTGTGGGTATGTCATAGATTGCCTGTACCTTATGGGGGTCTGGTGAAATGCCTTGCTGAGAAATGACGTGGCCTAAGTATTGGACTTGGGGCTGGCAGAATTTGCATTTTTGTATGTTTAGCTTGAGGCCTGCTTGTGAGAATCGGGCAAGAATAGTGTCTAAACGTTCCAGCATTTGGGCATGGGAGTCTGCGAATACTAAAACATCGTCGAGGTATACAAGGCATGTGTTCCATTGCAGACCCGAAAGAATAACATCCATCAACCTTTGGAATGTGGCTGGGGCATTAGTGAGTCCAAAAGGGAGGTAATTGAATTGATACTGGCCGGCTGAGCAATTGAATGCCGTTTTTTCTCTGTCTGCCTGTGCTATGGGAATGGAATAATATGCATTGGATTGGTCAAGGGACGTAAAATATTTCATTCCACGTAGGGTGTCTAGAATTTCGTCTATACGGGGTAAGGGGTAGGTATCTTTTTTGGTGACTTTGTTGAGGCCTCTAAAATCAATGCATAAACGATGGCCTCCATCTTTTTTGGGAACTAAAACTGTGTTGGTACACCATGGGGAATTGCTTTGGCTTATGACACCTGCTGCTGCGAGTTGCTCAACTTCTGCTTGTATGATTTGCTTTTCTTTTGGGGAAGTCCGATAAAGTTGTCTACGTACTGGTTGGGAGCCATTGGTGTCAATTGTATGTGAAACGAGGGTGGTTCTACCTACATCCATTTTGGATTTAGCATATAATGTGGGATACTTCGATAGGGCGCGTAGGAGTTGTGTTTTTTCTGCTTCTGTGAGGTCACTGGAGGTTAAATTAACATTTTCTTTCAACCATGTGAATGTATCAAAACGGTTGGGCTGGTTTTGCGTTGAAGGGGTTAGATTAGCGGGAGCATTTTGTTTTGGGATGTAACAAGAGACTGTGCCAATGCATGTTCCAGGGTAAAGAATTTGAGCTGTTTCTTGTGTGTTTAGGACGGATATGCGTATGCGACTGTTTTGATTTTCAGAGATGCAAGCTGCGAAATGGACTTTGGGATTCTGTTTGGGTTTTGGGGTGAATTCAAGCTGTTTGACCTGTAAGTACGATTTGGGCAAGGGGACAGTAAATTCGGTTACGGTACGGGGTGGTAATTCTAATTTTTCGTCCAAATAAGTTCCACCACGAGTTGAAAGAGGGCTATATTCTAGGCCATCACAAGGTAGTATAACATTGCCAAATTTGACCTGTGATTTTTGATTGTTGATAGTGTATTCCGAAAATCGACTGAGAAAGTTTTTGCCTAGAAGGATGTCTGCTGTGCAATCTTTTTGGACATGGACCATGATTGTTTCCTGGATGGTTTGGGCTGTCACTGTGACAAAAGTGGTTCCTACAAAGTGAATCGGGAGATTATTTGCTGCTTTTGCTTGGACTAGCGGGGGTTTCATGTCTAACTGTAAAAGTTGAGCGACTCGGGAATCAATGAGTGAGTAAACTGCACCAGTGTCAATCATGCCTTTTGTCATTAATTTGCCGTTAAGTGTAATCGGGATGTGAGGGGTATGTTTTTCAGGCACGTTTTGGGGTGGCTTATTTGATGCAGATTGCTGAATTTGATTAATGAGTTCGATTGCAGGAGTTCGGGGGGTATCAATATCGACAAGGACGTATTTCTGCTGTGTTTGCGCCCCACGACGATTAGCTAATTCTAAGAGAGCATGGCCGAATGATGGGGGAATGGTCTCATGTAAATGTCTGTTGTTTGATGGTATTTCGTATGCATGTTCGTTTGTGGCATGATGCTTTGAAGAGGGGAAATATTTTCGAAGAGCGAGAAACGAATAAAAGACGCCTGCAATAACTACAGTAATAACGGCTAGATTTATAATGATTTGCAGGGGTCCTTTGAGTAAATTGTTTAATCCGTCCGTGAGACTTTGGGTGGTACCGGTTATTACATGTTCTATGCCTTGACCGGCGCCAGAGAGTGTATTTCCGAGTGCTTGGCCAGTGCCTGAGATCATGTTGTAAACTGTATCGGAATTGAGAGACATTTGGGCGGTATAATTGACGAGTTTTTTGACAGTGTTTTCGAGTGTGTGAGTTTTGTAAATGTATTGTTTCAAAAAGAGTAAGTTGGTTGAAATAGTTGCAAGTTGATCATGAAAAATGGCGGGTGTATTAAAATGGAAGAGGGAGAAATTTTGGTTCCAGACAATTTCTAAGGGTAAGTTTGTAACATGGGGGGATCCTGTTTCACTGACCCATGTATTATTCTGTTTGTAAAGGGCTACATGCATGTGATGGCAGTCAACTGTTTGTGAAAAAGGGGTCAAATCGTTGCCTCCTGGATTTGAAAACATGATTTCGGTTCCTACGAGGATGGGCAAGAGTTTGTAGCATGTTTGGTTGATTTTGTGGTTGTAAAAGATTTTGGATGCGTTTACCTGCTTGCAGGGCCAGACTGTGAGGGCTTCTCCTGTGAATTCTGCTATGATGTCGGTTCGCTGGAGGAATGCACGCGCTCCAAGGGTTGCATCAAGACGTAGAATTTGCCATACGAGATCAAGGTGACGCTGTGCCTGTCTGCATAATTCGCTCCATACGTTTTTGAAATTTTGAATTTCGAATTCCTGTATTTTGTCTGCTAGATAGTTTAGTTTTGCATTAATGGGTTCAAAATCATCAAAATCGTATAATGTAGTATGAGTTTCGTTGGTTTTTGGGGTTAAAAATGCATTACGATGTGGGGTGCTTTTGTCTAATTGTACAATAATGCCTTGTTCGGTTAGAATGCTGTCTTGGATTTGTGGGCAATTGGGGTTCGAAAAAACTGTATTTTTAACCGAGAATGCACCTTGTAGTTCTTCTATTATCATGTGTGTTTGCGTGAGTTTGATGGGATGTGTATTTTTGTATTCGAAAGGGCATAAGTTTTCAAATGCTGTTTCATTCCAGATAATGGATCCGTCGGCTGTGACACAATGACCTGATGTCGGTTTGCATGACCCTAGGTCGCCTAATGTACCTGTCATAGATTTTCCATTCCAAGATGCTATTTGTCCTATTTCTATGATGACGTTAGTGACTGAGGTACAATGGTCTGTACAACACCATGTGTATTCTACGCTTAGGGAGTTATTTGTTGACCAAAATCCTGGTTGGGTTTCGTATAATTTTTGACCGTTGTGTTCTTTGTCTATAACGATTGCCTTACAAACATGTGGGGTTAGATTTTGCATTTCGGTTTGGTCGAAGACAATACCTTTTGATCCAAAAAATCCTGTATTAGTACAAATTTTGCGTTTGCGGACACTGCATTTGTATGCGTCTGTAATGTGGGGCTTAGTGGAGGGGATATAGATTTTTCCAAATGTTTGTACGGGTTTGTCTACTGTGGAAGGGGGCATGCATGATACAAGTTTTGGTATGCTGACTGAGTGACCGCTCAATGAAGTTCCACACATCTGAAATTGGGCACTACACGATGTGGGGATTATTATACAAAGAAAAATACAAAACATCGGCCAATGTAGTGTTTTATTGGAGGCGGCGGGGTACTGTGTTTTTTCGCTCTGTTCGATTTGGCGTGGCGCTTTTTGGTGTTGTCGTTTTGCGATTTTGGGCTGGGGGGGTGGCCGGTTTGAAATCTGAATGGTCTGTAAAACTTTAGAAGTTGAGTTATGGGATGGGGTTTGGACTTGCTTACTTGTGGGGGTCGGTAGCAATGTTTGGCGGGGGCGAAATTGGTAGGGTTCGGGGGTCAGGCCATGGAGAAGGGATAATAAGTTGCGGCCTGTTTTCGACGGGGTTTCAGGGGCGGTGGGCGGCGTTGTGTCTTGCTTTCGGGGGATCTTGTAGCCTACGGGGATGGTGGGCGGCGATTTTTCGATTTTTTCGGCTTCAGGCGTGGGGGGTGGTGACATGGCGCACCAATCGGGTACGTCCAGGTCGAGGACGTATTCGTCACTGCGGCGGTGGGTGTTGGGCATGATAGTTCCTAAAGTAGTCTGAGGGCCGTTAGTTATGGCGGGTAATTTTGAGTAAAATGCGGGATCATCAATGTCCATGAGGGGTTGGGGTTGCCTGTACTCAATGCAATTTTGAATATTACGACTCTGCTGATTTGGACAATACCTGCTTGTATGACCTGTCTGCTTGCATATAAAACATTGAAAATTGGAGTGGGGTTTTGAAGGGCAGTTATCTGATCTATGTCCTGTTTGGGAGCAGTGGATGCATGGGCTTTTACAATCACGTGTACTGTGATTATTACGGAAACAGATTGCACATGATTTTCGGGTGCCTACTGATTTACAATTACGAGCTACGTGTCCGATTTGTCCACACTGGAAGCATGTGGGTTGTCTAGGGGTGGTATTGTTCCTGTGAGCATTATTCCTACTGTAAGTGTTGTTACCGAAATTGTTGTAGCTACTCTGTTTTGGGGGTTGAGGTTTTTGTTTGATCTGCAACTGTAAATCTTTTACTTGTTGTTCTAACTGATGCAAAAGATCCTGTTGGTCTGTATTTCTGGTTAGGGAAAAGATGGGTTCGGGTTTTGGGGGTATAAATGGAAGGGTGTTAGATTTCAGCTCATTTCTAAGGATTTGTTGTTCAATGTAAGCTGCTTCGTCTGACATTTCTTTTAGAGTTGAGAACCTTCTATACTTAATTGCTTCCCTGATTTCGTTTTGCATGCCTTCTACAAAGAGGGGTTTTATGATCATTTCTCGTGCGTCTGTGTTAAAGTTAGGGTAGGCGAGGGTTGCGAGATGTTCTAGATCAAATAAGAATTCCGTTACTGTTTCTGACCGCTTTTGTTTTCTTTCGCGTAAGAATTGTTGATGTAGCTCATTATCTCTATTGTTTGGGAAAAATGCCTGTAATGCGACTTTATACTGTTCGTATGTGTGGGGAGGGTTTTCGGAATTCGCTAAACTTTTGAATTTAGCTAACGCAGCTCCTCCTAAATGAATTTCTAAACATGCCAACTTTAACTGTACGTCTGTATCTTTCATGCCTTGGAGTGCCATGAATTGTTCTAATCTTTTGTTCCATTCACCAAAATGTTGGGTCACGCCGCCCGTGAATATTGTAGGTTTTGCGTAGAAATTGTTTGCCATGTTATTACGAATGTTTGCTGTTCTTAGATCGTCTATTAGGGTAGGGTTTACTGTATTCTGATTCAATTGTGTGCGTAGGGTACGAAAATGTTCTGAAAACAAATCATTTATCTGCTCTCTAACGATTTCTCCTAGATGATCTTGCGTTTGGTGGGTCATTCTTGGTTTACGTTGGGATTTCTGCTTAAATGCTTCAATTTTTGCTTCACGCTGTATTCGTTTAAATGTATCGCTTAATGCTTCGTTGGAGGGGGTTTCCAGTTTGCTTAATACGAATACCGTCTTACTGTAGGAAATGATTACTACTGTATTACTAATGCTTCTAAACGCCCGGATAAGAGTACACCTAACTGGGGGCAGGGAGTTCCACTGGTTAACGTAATGGTACGGTCACCAAAATATGTAACGACCAGATTTGTGTGAGGTACTTTACTTCTACCAATTGGTCGATACGGCCGGGACAAATACGGGACGGGGAATGCGGGCGAACGGTTACAACACAAAACGGATAATCGACGGTCGCTTGAACGTCGACGAAATAAAACGCGCTTCGAATAATAACGGACGGGGGCCTCGGTTTAAATGCTTTCGAATAGTCGGCCGCTTGCAAATGTATAAAGACGGGGCGAGCGCGGAAAAACACAAGAATAAGAATCAGAATATAATGATCAAAATCACGCTTTGCTTCTTCTTTTATACGGCGATTTTGGCCACTCCCTGGACGCTGCGGGAGGTCGAGCTTCTGTCCATCTTCTTCCGCCAATCGTCGTTTCCGGCTACGCTTTTCATGCTTTCTTAACTACGCCTCTCTAATGCTTTTCTGGTACTGTATGCTTTCTGTGCTTTGCTTGCTTTCTACGGTGGGCTTGGCCACACCTCTGTGCTTCTGTGCATGCTTCCTGTATCGGTTTCTCTGTATACACATGTTTTGTGGGGGCCGCCGCTACTGTTACACTTGAGACTACTGTACGGCGGGGCTTCTACGTATTTTACTGTGTGCAGGTGTTGTTTACGATTTTTACGGGGGATTACGGTAGCTGTGGAATGTGTAGTTTAGTGTAGGTTCTAGGGGAACAGCTGCCGTTTGTGCAAATTAATTAGGGCATGTTAATTGGGCTACCGGGGTGTGAACGGATCAAAATAAAGTACTTCACGTAATTTTGTAGGAATGTTTGGGTGTGAATCCCAGACATCCTTGAGACGATAAAATGTGAAAATAAAATAATATCTAATAAATGTCTATTACATACAGTATGCTACATGTTTACAGTACTGCTTTAGCAGGTACGTTACAATTGAATGTATGAATAAAAAATCGTCTCATGCAAAACTACGATCTTTCTGACTCCAAAAAGGTCAAATATAACAAAATCAGCCCTACCGATTTCACTGGAAGTATTATTTTCAGGCTCAGACGAACAAAATTTTCGGAAAGTTAGGAAAATCGCCGATTTTCGGCCAAAAGTCATATTAAAAGCATGAATAAAAATTCGTGTAATTCGAAACTAGGATCTTTCTGACCCCAAAAAGGTCGAAAAATATGAAATCAGTGCCGCTAATCCAGCTGAAAGTGTTATTTCTAAGCTCAAGTGAACAGAATTTTAAAAAAATCAGGAAAACTGGCGATTTTCGACCAAAAACCATTTTGAATGCTTGAATTAAAAAATCGACCACCAAATCCGAAATTTCAATTTTCATGACGTCCAAAGGATCGAAAAATAAGAAATCGGCGTTGCTGATTTCACTGTAAGTGTTATTTCTACACTCAGATGAGCAGAAATTTCGGATAACTAGGAAAATCGGCGATTTTCGGGAAAATGTCATATCAAATGCAAGAATAGAAAATCGAGTATATCGGAACAACGATTTTTCTGACTCTAAAATGGTTAAACAATATGAAACTGATGCTGCTGATTCCACTGTAAGTGTTATTTCTGTGCTTGAATGAATTGATGTTCTGGAAAATCGGAAAAATCAGTGACTTTCGGTCAAAGGCCATTTTAAATGCATGAATAAAAAACCGTGTGATTCGATACTATGACCTTTCTCACCCCAAAAAGGTTGAAATATGTGAAATCGACCATGCTAATTTCACTGGAAGTGCTGTTTCTAGGCTCAGACGAACATAATTTTCAGAAAATTCACGACTTTTGGCTAAAAGCCAATCCGAATACATGAATAAAAAAATATTTCAATTCAAGACTACAACCTTCCTGAAGTCAAAAAGTCGAAACATATGGAGTCGGCACTGTTGACTCCACTGAAAGTGTTAATTCTATGCTCAGATGAACCAAACTTTTAGAAAATCGGAGAAATCATTGATTTTTAGCAAAGGATCATGATGTTAGCTGCATTAATAACTAAATGCTTAGATTCAAAACAAAACAAAGTTTCTCACTTTCTGATGCAGTTTTTAATGCTAAATAAGAAACAAATATTTGAATCAAACAGTTAATCTTAACCACCAGAGATTTTCACAAAATATTTTTTACCAAATATATGTAGGCAGGAACAAATGGCACAGTAAAAAAATGAGCCACCCATTTTCCGGTGAAATCACATTGCAAAAATGAGCAATACAAATTTATAAAACTCTAAAAACCACAAATCCTGAGATCAAATAGCTCCTTATGTTTATGTTGCTTTATATGACCATTATTCAACATTTTATTGCTCTTCAAATGTATCGTGGAAGTTACATGTTTGGGCTTTCCTAGACCTTTTCCTTTCTAAATACAATCACCTGTCGTGTAATGAATTGCTTGCTGCATTTCGCCCATGATCTGTAACCCGTTCTTTAAAAGAACTTGCTTCTACCATATCACCTGCAATTTTAGAACCTGCAGCAAGTGCATGTTTTCCTGCAGACTTCAACAAGGGCATAGCTAGTCATCATAAACTCTTGAAAAAATTATCCAATCCACTGCTCTAAAACCTTCCAATGTACCACCACCTAATTGAAATTGACTATCTTGTATGCTCTGTTGATAAATCTTGACCCAGTAATCAACAGTTTTGGGAATATATACTGTATGCATATTTTGCTTTGTAGATAAAAATTAAATAAATAAATAGATAAATTAAGAGTGCTTGCGAAAATTCAACCTGACCACAACGTGTTCAAAAGCAAATGAATGAATGATTGTGATAAATTCTATAGTATTCACGGCGTTTTCATTGGAGCCATTTGGGCTTGACAACACTGCCTGTGGGAAAATCGATAAATTTCCACCCTTATTAATTCCTTCGGATCATTTCTAGAATATACTGTAGCAAAAAATTGTTGAATAATCTGAGCGCTGGCCGCCCTTTTCGACCTCATTTCACTAACTAACTTATTCAGAATTTTCAAACAAAGAGTTGTGTTTCAAAGATTGTTGATATTGTTCTAATCCTCTATTTGTTTCTCGTTCCGTCAAAAATAGCCTCGTGAAAAAAATTATGGGCTGTTCTGGTGTTTATTTGGTTTAAAATTCGATGTGATAACAATGACAGTGGTTTTTGTGCCAAAACATAATCTTTCGCACACAAAAAATTTGGAATGGCACATTAAATTTTCACTTTTTGTGCCAATTGGCATAAAAATTTTGACTGATAAGGCTAATTTCCTTGATTTTGTGTCATTTAAGGGCTGAAAAAGCAACATTGTGTTAGGGTCCAGTACCTGTCCGACCAGTTGGGGGAAGGCGAAGGGTAAGTCCAAAATTCTGGTGTGTAGGTTCTAACATTTCCAAATTTCTTTTTAGGGTGGGATTTGAAAAATCTCAAAAGAGTTGAAAAAATTTCGAAAATTTTCACAAAAAGGCCAAATATGCCACTTTTTCCCTAATTTTTTCCACATTTTTCGAGTTTTGGGGGGTTACATACCTGTAAATGTGCGAGGGTTGGAGGGACCCTCCCCCGCTTTGGCAACTCTATACTTAACCCCACAAACTTGGAAAAACTGGGAAAAAAGTGCCTTTCCTTGGCCTTTATTGGGAAAATTTTCGACTTTTTTCGACCCACGCCCCCAGAGTTTCGGGTTCACCCCACCCCAACTGGTCGGACCTCTCACAGGTATGCGGGGGGAGGTTCGGTATAGGATGGATTAAGTTAGGTGTGGGCGTGAGGGTCCCCCAACTTTGCTCCCTATTCAGGTTTGGCTCGAATTCCAGGACATTTTTGTCAAATTAGTACATTTGTATTACTGCCGCAAAATTATAAGTTGACAATAATGAATAATAAACAAATATAAATTTTAAACATTCTCTGTTTATTGAGTGAGATTTGCAATTGGAGAAAGAAATTTTGATGTTTCAAAAAGAAAAATTGACGTTCTTGGTACAATTTGCTGATCAAAAATTTATGCAATCTTTGACTTCATATTCTTCTGATTTCCAAAGCACGGTTTTTTCCACCAATTCCCTTCCCCAACAAGTATGTTTCTCCTAATTTTCCTCCAGTCGTTTTTCTGTGTGTAAAAATGCTCAAAGACGTCTTATTCAGCCGTTTTAAACCTTATTCTTACATTCTTGAATCCTTAGAGTTCTCCATTCGTAAAAAATGAAATAAAAATGAAAATTTTAGTTTTTAATGTAATTGAAATAATTTTACAAATGATGCGAAAGCACACAATATCTTTCAATTACATGAGAAATGAGCAATTACAGTCGGCGATGACTAAAAGATATTTTTTTGAATCATTAACTGTTGTCTCGTACCATTCTTCTTACATTTGGGTCTTACATGAGATTGTTGAATTTTTAGCAAAAAATTTTTCTGCAATTTTCAGTAATATTTTTAAACAGAGATTTTTAAAACCATTGGCGTTTATTTTCTGCTCTATATCGGCGTTTTTTGTCCACAGACAAAAATTTAGTAATTTATGTTATAGAAAAGCCACAATAATCACACTGAATAGAGGTAATTATCGCGCTCACATTTTTCATCTATTCACAAAGAGTAGGACAAGAAAAACTGTGCGAGCGACGCTTTGGGATTCAAAAAAAGCTCTAGTCATCTTGAAAATACTTTAAGTGTTGTGTTATTTTGGTGGAAAAAAGCACTGCTCATCACTACTGCCAAATGATCTTCATAATTTTGATCATCTAAAACGTATTATTATTCCATGTTCTGATTGTTGATATCTTCATACCTGTAAGTCAGGGAACCCCCCCCCCAGCTTCATCGAATTGGGTAAAAATAGCTTTTTTGGTATTTTGGAAAAATATTTTCGATTTTTTACTTTTTCGGGAAATTGGTACCCCCACCCACCCCCACAAACTTGGGGTTTACCCTCCCCTCAAACTGGTCGGACCTCTTACAGGTATTTTTATCTGCTATATTTTGTTTTGATATTAAATGGGGGTTCATATTTCCCCCTTAACAGATTATTTGAGAAAAATGTTTTCGAACATCTTCAGATGATTAGTTCTATTTTTGACATGATTTGAATTCAGAAACCTCGTTAAGTAATCTTTAGAAATTTTTATTCTTCCTGACTCATACGTTTTTCAATCAAACTCATGAAGATACGTGAATGCCACGTTTAAAATTTTTAATATAATAGATGAACGATTTATCGCTATTCGTCAGTTGTTATTCTGTATCTCGAGAGAATGTTTTTCATCAGTAATTTGATTATTTGTATTGCGTTATTAATCCATGTTAATGTTTATAGTATTCGATTTTACTTTCTCATGGGCCTTTTCATAGTCTTGCACACATCAAAACGCTGTTCTGTTCATGAGGATAATCAGCGATAGATGTGTTCTTGATTATAGAGATTGGACCAAAAATTCATTTATCAATTCATTGTTATAGGTTTGTTTCTAACTTGTTTATTTACGCATCTTTAACCATCCAAAGCAGAAAATGGATTGGCTGAAGCCAAATAAACTGCCATTAGATTTAGGGGGCATTGCGAAAATTTTGCGTATATTTAAGTAGACTCACGGAGAAAATGTGCACTATTTTCGCCTCAATGAACTTTTATTGTCCCAGTGAAGTTGCAGAGTTTATAGTTCCCAGCAATGTTTTTTCTGTACCAGACGGGTTTTTACCAAGTCGAGTCTTCTGTACAGTATGGATTTTTTGTTGCAGAGTGCAACCTAAAGCCTGACAACCATTTTGATTAAGTTATAGAAATTCATTTTCAAACGTTTTAAAACGAAAAATCCCGATTCTTTTCTGAAAATTTGTTTGCAGTGTTTAATATTTTTGTGTTTCATGAACATGACTTTTTCCCATTTGGAATTTGATTCAGACATTATCAGTGTGGTAGAATCACAAATCATAATTCTGCTTGAGGAATGAAAATCATCAGTTGAGTGCAGTGTTTTTGTGCACTGTGCAAAACTTTTTATGCTAGTGCAAAACTTTTTTCAGATTTTTTGCACCATGCAAAAATATTTATCAAACGTGGAAAAAAATTTGGGGTTTTCATATAGAAAAGATGGATTTCGATGCATTTTAGTAGGTCTAAATCTCAAAATTTTCCGGCGTTTCAGCTTCGCGTCGGTTATAACTTTAATGATCATTATTTATTATCAAGCTCAGGAGCGGATTTTAACATGTCTACCTTCACTTATCAGTAATTTTTAATAGTCTCCATCATCTTAAACCTGTTATTTCATGTTAAATTGGCGATCTTCAATATTATATCTTTATATTTAATGAAGATCCGGATTTTTTCCTTCATACATTTTTTGAGAAAGGTCAAAACGTCAATTTTCTAAACTATTTGAAGCATCTGTTCCTTTCTTAACATAAATTGAACTCAAAAGTTTCATGTAAGTATTTTTAGAAAATTTCTACGCTTCTGGCTCATAGCTATCGGCCAAATTTATAAAAGGTTACGAACAAACTATTGGTTTTAAAATTTTTCAAATGATAAAATTTCTTGAAATTACGATTTATGAACACAAAATTCAAATCTAATTTTTGAGATTTTTCCAAAAAATTTTCGGAAAATAATTTGACCTATTTATTTGGGGACAAAAATTCGTGGAAGTGATATATTTATTTATAGTGCAAAACAAATTTGGTGTGCAAAACAGCTCGTGCAAAAAAACATCGGTTGAGTGCTTAATTTTTATAATTTGCACGACTGAAAAGTCACTGAATTCGCTGAAAAAGTAATTTTTTATCCATGAGATAAATGTTGAAAAAACATTCACTTTCCAACCTTTTAGAATCATTGAAATTTTGAAAATTTTCCAGCTCTAAGCACTGGAATCAAGAATCTTCAACTAAAAGATGGAATATCTGCTGCTGAATTCTTTGCTACTTCCATTATCATGCATTAAATCATCTAGAAACACTCTTTTGATTAGTAATGTTCATCAGGTATCCGGATTTTCGGATATCCAGATATGAAAAAATGTCCATATAATCGGACATCCGAACTTTTCATGAAAACTTCCATCACAAATGACGAATAAAAATAGGAAAGTCAGAGCAATGAATAGAATCGTTGAAGAGACAATAGTGAAATCAAATCAAATTAATTTTCAGATGACATAGATGTGAACTGATCAACTAAAAAGTTGATAGCTAATGATAAACATGTCATGCTTTTATCGACAAAATTCCAGTTTTTCTGTTTTTATTTTCGGCTTATGGTCTCCTTTGATTGAGATTTTGTGCTTGTTTCTTAGGTTTTTTATTCCGATTTCCTTCATCTGACTGCATTAAGAGTACGATTCTTAGGTAAAGTGAATTCCTCAGAGAATTTATACCAGTAAGTTTTTCAAATGTGTATTTTCGGACTCTTCGGAATTTATTCAATCCCACTCGAAAAACACTCAGTTGCGTAGGTAATAAATTCTCAGCTCGTTCAGTTCAAAAACGTAGATAATTTCCTATCATGCTGTCATGAATAATTCTTGAATTGACTTAAAATTTATCAATAAGAAACTGACAAGAATAAAAGGATCAGTGATTTCAAATTTATCCATCACGTTATACCAAAATTTCATCTAAGATCTATTCCGTTGACTTTAGTAAATTTTTGTAAACTTTGTGTAACTATATATGTTCTTTTCCTGTTATTTTTCCATCAATCCAACCACACAATGTAATTTGCAATTTATAAATCAATTTTTCTATCATTGCATGGGTGCCAAAGTAGAATGCAGCATGCTAAGTCACAATGGGCGCCAACTTGTGAGACAATCAACTGGACGTACCAAACACATGCACAATTTCTTCTTATTTACCCTTGTAGCTTTTTTGAGTTTTTTAGCTTTGCAAACATTATTAATTTTAAAGTTGGCTCGAGCACGACTCTTAGAAATTCAAGTACCGCTTTTCAACCAATAACATTCAATAATCATTGATTTCAACGTTTAGTCTTTGATTCCAACTGTTCTGATGATTTTGCCCTTATTCATTTCTCACTTGATGATTGTTAAGAAAACTTTTTATTTTTATCATCGTCAATCATCACATCAAAAAATTCAGGAGCTTAATTTTCATGAAATTCAAAAACAGACGACACAAGTCGATTTTGTCACATATGACCAGATATCCATATATTTGACCTCTCCAAAAACCGGGATATCTGGATGTCAACAAATATCAGAGGATCATCAGTACTTTTGATGCCTTATTATGTCAACCTATAGTTGCTGATGAATAAATTGAAAAATGCACTTTCCGATGTTTTAAAAGCCTTGAAATAGAAATTAATAGGTAGTCTTGGATAGGTATCATGCAGCCTGTCTAAATGAGCTGGATAATTATGAATAATACAAATAATGACTCATCTTTAAAAATTTTGTGAATATGCCATGCTGAACATTTTTTGGAATTTAAAGCTGCATTTTGTGCTCCTATGGTGATTTCAGAGCCTTAATTGACAAAAAATTTAATTGATGACGCGAATATCTTCCCTGCTATTTTGGTCTCGAACATATGAACTGACAAAAAATTTAAATGATTTTAAAAAAAGTTTCCGGACGAAATTCAAAGCTGGCAACAATCCCCGGTTTCGTGCCTAGTGCTACGCTTCTTATACATAATGTAACAATGTAAGACGTAAGGTACTAAAATTATTCTGAACCAGCCTCTTCTAACCAGGAACTTTTAAAAAGTTTTATGTCAAAACTTTTAAAGAAATATAATTAAAGATACTTTCACTGCACTAATCTACATAAAAATCATGTCGACTTCTTTTTAATCTACCCGCGCCAGTGAAATAAGAAAAACTGATGGAGAAAACGCTTCACATGATTCAAACAGAAATAAGATGTTGCGACAATTCAAATATTTCTATATACTCGGTCAGGAAGTTATTTTTCTTCAATTTTCGATGACGAAGTTCTTTCTAACAAAACAAGGATGTAAATATTAATTAAGGATGTCTATAATTGCTTTCTACTGAAGAAAACTAGGCCTGTCAGAAAGTTTCGTAAATTTTTGGTCGAAAAATCGTGTCAACAATGGCAATTTTTCTGTTTGAATCGAACATCAAAAATAAAATTTTCGGTTCCCAATGCCTCTGAATGAATCAGGGTTGGCGGGCGTTGTGTTTGGCTTGATGGGTTTTTGGGTTCGGAAATTGAGCATCTTTGGGTTATTGGCTTTTTAAGAAAAAAATTCTACCTCATTTAACAATAAGTTGATGGTTGAGTCAACTGTAGTAACTCTAATGCAGTCTCTTCCGAAATTCACATGACAACAAATTTGAGATGAGAGAACACATAACAACAAACAGATCAAATGCTTCGTAAATTTTCAATTTTCAATAATTATTTAATATTCAATAATCAATAAATCATCATATGCAATGAATATAAGTTATGTTTGAATCGGTTTTTTACTGATTACAACTGTTATCTACCCTACCCGTTTTTCTCCATCAGTTGCCATTTCGGGAAAGATGAGATTAACTGATCAAAAACTCTCAATCCATAGTCTTCATGAAATTTAGTGCCAACAATTTTGTAGACGGTGTAGAGGTAGATGATTTTATCTGTTACGATGAGTAATTTCTGTGTTTTCATTCTAAAATCAGGTAAAATGATCTGAAAATGTTTTGCTTTATGAAGAATGCAATTAAAGCAATTTTGGATTTGCTTTATTTTTACATTCGTTAAAATCCACCATTGTGAAATTAAAAAACCCCTAAAAACCCCAAAATTCGTAATTTTGATAATGGCTTTTCCCCATCCCTGGAACAAAAAGAGGAAGTAGAGACATTCAATGGATTCATTAGTCATTGACAATGTACAAGTTTGTTGTGATAATACAAATATACTATTCGAATGGATTTCGCTGGCGTTTCAGGCAAATAAAATCGCTTAACATTATACTCATTGACTCGGCACGAAGTGAAGAAAATTCTGCATTTTTAGTCCGTAAATGTCTCAGAATCAAGACAATTTAGTCTTTGACCACTTACAAAGTTTGTGTGAATTGGCACGAATGTTCAAAATTTTTTATGCCGCCACAAGTTTTTTGTGCCAAAAACCATGTTTCCATTGGTACAAAAAACACTGTAGAAAACTTACCTCGACTTACCGCCAGTATGAGAGAATTAATGTAATATATAAATAGCAAACCATAAATTTAATGATAAAAGCATTATTATTGAAGAATAATCTAGCTACTGAAGTCACAAACACTGATTGGCTGAATTTTTCAAAGTGCTTTCTGCAAATCAGCCAAAGAGTGATCACAAAAGGAATGATGCGTGAAACAATATTAAAAATTATTTGTTTCACTTTTTCATGAATGTCATTGCAATTGTTTCTTGCCAGAATAACCATACCTGTAAGCAGTGTTTTTTTTTAGCATCACTCCCATTAGCGCTGGCGCTAATGGAACATTTAGTTCATTAGCGCAGAACAATTTTCGTTAGTGCACACTGCACAGAAATAAATTTTTCGCGCGCGTTGATTTTCGATTAAAACACATAGTATAGTCAATCCGTAGAATATGTGATATGTCGTACAGACAGGTTATCAAAAATCATCACATTCCATTTTGGGCATTGTCCTTATTTGGCGTGTGTGCTGTGATTTTGATTGTTATGGGCATTGGGTGAAGAAAGAATACTTTTTTTCATCAACTAACTGATTTAATTTTATTTGTCTTTTAAAAAAATTTTGACTTCTTATTACTCTAGAATATAATCAAATTCAAATAGCGCATTTTTAATTTTTATTAAATTTTTTAATTTTTTTGTTTTAAATACATTTTATTTTTTTTATTTTCTTGACTTGACATTTATAGATCTATATATGCATTAAATTAAAAATGTCTTCTGTCAAAATTGCCCCACCTATGATCGTTTTGATTACAGCGAAGCAGTCGAAATTTGGAAGCGAGAATCGAGCTGTGGCCATTACAACATGGGAGAAAAGTGTGATTAACAGTTATTCTTAGTCAACCAAAAATAATTGTGATGTCCGGTAAACTTGTGATAATAAATTTTTGAATTTATAGCCGATGGCATTTTTTTCAGAATTTGATCCAACCATGAGTGCATGTATTTGGATTAATATGATGTACTATAAGAAGTGTTTCCTTATGCTACTGAGCTGCGAATTTCTAAATGTTAATGCATTTTCGAATCACTTGAAATTTTAACTTCAACTCGAAAGTTTCAGCAAAAATTTTCATTAGCGCGCGGCGCCAATGACTATCATTTTTCATTAGCGCAAAAAATTTTCATAAGCGCCATAAAATAAGCATATAATTCATTAGCGCATTTTCATTAGCGTGTAAAGAAGATTTCTTACACAGCTTTAGTTCAAGAGTTTTTCTTGATTCACATGTAATGCTCATATTCTGAATGGTTCTAGAAGGGGCCATTGTATGATCATTGGATTTGGTCCTGTTTCAGTGGCTCTTTCGAAGTCCGAAATTCTTTGTTGATTGGGCCTAAATGGCTGAAAAAACTTGGGCTTTGAATCCCTTTCCCAACTTCATTTTGTTTCGAAAATAGCGCAGAAACATCGCAAGATATTTCAAATGCCTATGGGCCTTTTCATTGCCAGCTACCAGGATGAGTTTTGATATGTATGTTTCAAGTCGATCTGATAGATCTAAAAGACAGATTATTCAAAAGAATGGAATCTCTCTGTTAAATCGAGCCTACCATCAATGTTTTAAATTTTCCTCTTCCATTTCTCAGGCTTTGCAATTCATATTTATACCTACTTGGAAGTAGTGCAAAATATATTACAGTCCTCCAGCACAATGGTTCAATATTGCAAATCTTTGATGAGTTTCCCTGGCTAGCTCAATACCAAGAATGATACAGAGGATCCCTTTTAGTCCAAAATTAACTGGACTTTTATCTCTATTATGAACAAATTGAGAAAGATCTAACATAGCTACTTGAAGCAAAGCCAATTAGAGAAACAGTAAAACTTGTCAAAAAGCAGTCTGCAAGTACACTAATGTCTAATGTTAATTAATGGTCAGAAGCAGAAATGCTCATCCTCCTCTGATGAGCAATGGTGATTGTATGGCCATTGTTCACTCTAGTAAGATCCAACAAATATTTCAGGATATTGTATCATGCCTGATGCTGATGGTTAAAAATTACTACAACTTTGTTTTATTTTACACAATAACCAACATTTTGTTTCAAAATGAAGCCAGACCCGACGTCCCATACAAGTCCCAGCACGAGTATATCCAATTAACAAATTATAAAGGTTCCATGTATATGATGATAAAAATTCTGAATGCAAAATCCAAAATGACAATGCATCTGCTAATGGAAGAATGTGGAAACTTCTAACGAGAGTCTCAAGATTACCATGCGAGGTTACCAAAACAAACTGAAAATCCAGACAAATCTGAAATGTGTTTCATCAATTTTGATAGAAAGCTGCGGATAGCACATATCTCCAGTCGAGCAAAGGTAGTCATGGTGAGTTGTTTGAGAAAAACATGTTATTTTTCAAATTTGTCAAGGATTTATGATGATTACAGAAACATAATGGTTTCTCTGAGCTCACTTTTTAGGACCTTTGCTGATCAAGCATAACTGTTTCAGGTCATGAGTTTTTTGACCAGATCAGCAATTTGGAGTCCAGAAAATATGAAATTCCCCGAAATACAAGAGGACACATGGCAAAAATGAGTTTTTTGCATTATGATCAGTGAGACTTTTGTGTGATGGACTCCCATGTATATTCAAGAACCACCAAACATCCTATCTAACGGTTCTCCCATACACCAAGAACGGCTTGAATGTTATGAGCCTCAATAGGGGTGTGAGTGAAATTAAAAAACTTGTCTGCTTCCCACCCTCATTACCTTAAAACAATCCTGCTCCTGCCACTCTCCTGGTCTTCCCATCATGCAGGAATCAAGCTCAATAATTATCCATTCAGACTGTTCATTTAACTTGATTTATATTAGAATATATTTTCTAAGATCCACTGATAGTGAGTACTACACAGTTGTATACAAATTTATTCTCTCATTATAGATTTAAAATCATTAATCACAAATGTTCATTGAAAGGATTAGAAAACCTAAACATTTATATATCACACAAATACAATACATTGCATTTTGAAATCTTATGAAATAAACATTGTTGCTTGGCTTTGATTTTTGCTTTTTGGTTTTTTTGATTCTCTAATAAATTAAAAAATCAAAAATGTCTTGGTTTCTCTTTTTCTAGCTTATAGCATGGAAAAGCTTTAATCAAGCCTTGAGTAAGAAACAAATTCAAAAAATGAGATAAATCATTTTGAAGCACTTTTGGGCACAGCGTCCTGAAAAAGCATTCATCCATCTATCTACCAATGGACAGTAAAGATCTTGATAACCAGAAAAAGGTAAAAACCAGATTCGATTAGTGACAAACATTACATATGAAAAAAGCCAACACAAAAAGTACTGGTCATATCTTGGAACATCAACTCTTGGGGTTAAAAGTGAGCAACATACAGCTCTGAATCAATTACCAAATTTTCTACTTCTTTTCTAACTCAAAACTGCAAAAAACCGGAGGTAAGATCATTCTTATATACTGAATTCAAAAACGAGACTTTCAACAGAGGAAAAAACACAGTTATTTAATGCTTGAAGTAGTACAGATTATCTTGTAGAAATGCACATACTTTTTCTTCACCTTCAGACATTTTCTCTCTATTTTTTGTTGAAGTATAGTGTTTTTTATGCTGATTATAAAATATAATGTTCTTGAATTTTGATCTGGAAGAAACATAGTTATTAAGAACTGAACTTTCAAATATTATTCTGGTGCTATAACTTCAACAAATCAGTTCTTTAAATTTCCATTTTATTTTTTATCTAGTTGTACTTTTTATGCTGGATGTTTTACATGTAACCCATGCTGTGTTTCATGAATTTTTTGATTCCCCCAGTTCAGTCTGCAGGTCATCTATCACCCATTTTCTCCTATGTCTGACTAAGTAATATATAACTTCAAATTTCAGTGTTATACTGATCAAGAGGCATAACTAATGGATTATTCAGTGTTACAGTATATGTATATAAAGCAGTGCAGAGTGTATTTTTACTGATGCAAATGAGCAATAATATTATGGTAAAACTATAGAATACTGAACCAAGTTTGAAAACAGTACATATTAAGAAATTATATATTCAACCATCTAGCTGATAGAGAAAAATGTGATGAAATAAAACAATAAAAAATATGGTAAAATTAAATTTTGATGGTTGAATACCAGTGATACAAAATCAGTGCCAAGGAATTGAAAGCTGTTCACCCTTATGAGCTATATCCAGGGTTTTTTCTACATACTAGATGAATCTTTTGGCTGGTTTGTTTTCAGTGTCATCAGTTGGAGACCTTGAATTGGATGAGTGAAGTTCTCATGATCTCATGTTTTCCCAGGACTTCCAAAAAACCTGAAAGGATGTAAGTAAGCAAATACTAGCTGACTGCAATTTATTAATGCTAATACTTGTTATAATCTTCAATTGTCTAATGAATTTCATGAATTTTTTTCAGATGAAAGGACTGGCCTTGCTTATCGGACAGAAGAGAAAGCTTGATCAATTGTGAAAACCTCCATTTGTCTGTTTGGCACAATGTCTAACAAATATTCAAGTCATCACTTTGATTCATTGTACCAGACTGTTGATTGAAGTAGAGAATGATGATGACTATTTGAATCATCTTTGGGAGTGGGGAAATATTGATTGCTGGACTTCAAGTTGAACATCTCCAGCTTAGTACAACGTTTGAAACATCAGGGGAAAGCCTTCATAATACACTTGATTTATTCACTTTACTGCTCTTTCTAATTTATTTATTTTCAATTAGGCGGCCTTGGATGACACAATTGAATTAACTCTCAACCTAGCCAATAATAATAGCATTTAACAGCCATCAAATGAAAGTATGAAGCTTTCCCCATTGATGTCCGTAATGTAACAACCAAAATTTTGAGGAAGGAAAAAGGTCCAGAAGTAGAACTACAAGCAAAATGAGGTCAAATGTTCAGTAATAGTTTCCATTCTTTCAGATATTAAACATCATTACAATTGGGTGCCTGATAAACGGGCAACTACACTGAACAAAAATAGCAAAAACTTGGCAGAAATGAATTGAGCCATGCAAATGAAAGTAAAAGAAAGAAGAAAAAGAAGCACCTTAAAGTAAACTATCTGATCCTGTGCAAAATTTGTTGTCAGGTAATTTTTCTGTTTTTCAAATTGACAGCATGAGAGATCATGAACATCCAAGATGTTGAGAGAATTCATAAAGAAACAACAGGCTGATATGGATGGTAAACATCAACCATTTGACTGCAAATGAGTGATGCATAGAAAAAACTTTAATTCTAAAAGGCCTGAAAAAAATTTTAAAATTTTCTGTGCTACCCAAATTTTTGTAATTTTACTTTAGAATCAAAGTAAAAGCAACAACCATGATCAAGAAAACAACAACTCTATGATAGAAAAGAAGAAATTTCAAAAAAGAGAAAGCATACTACTGAAGTAAACCACATTCAAAGTTTCAGAGAGTTCATACTGACTGAAATTTTTGTATCCTGCTTTAGCATCGAGATTCGAACATTAATATAAACCATGGAGATGTTGTCCACTTGACAAATAAGGTAAAATTGCATGAAAAGAAAATTTACTGTCAAAAAGTAAAAAGCGAATGAAATTATCATATATTTTCTACCTTCTGAAAGTTTTTCTCATTACTTCAGAATGCAGAGGCATGGGACACCAATAACAAACAACTAATGAAAATTCGTTAGACAAAATGCGAAGTCAAGGCGATGTTTTTAGCGGATGATAAATCAAAAGAAATCCTACATGAAATGTCTAATTTATTCAAAAAACTGGGCAATAATTGAGTCAGATTTCAGTCCATAGGCTCTGATTTTGTATCACTGCTATTTAATTGACAAAATTTAATTTTACTGTACTGTTTATTGTTTATTTCATCACATTTTTCTCTATAAGTTAGGTGGTTGAATATATAACTTCTCAATATTTACTGTTCCAAAACTTAGTTCAGTATTTTATGATTTTATAATGACATTATTGATCATTTGCATCAGTAAAAATACACTCTGTGCTCCTTTATAGACATATATTGTAAGGCTGAGTAATTCATTAGTTCTGGCTCTTGATCAGTATAACACTGAACTTTGCAGTTATACACTACTCAATCAGACATAGGAGGAAGTGAATGAGAGATGACCTGCACACTGGCCTGGGGAGAATCAAAAAATTCATAAAACACCAACTGGCACCAGCTACATCAATTTACATTCAGTTTTGGTGAAATGAGAGCCATTTGGAAGAGCAAGTTTTTCTGTTCTAAAAACTATCTTTACATGTTTTTAAAAATAAAGTGTGGCTGTCAGATGAGGAACTGAACAGGATGTGCATTTCAAAAGAAAGTCTAGCCCATACAATATGACTAAAGAATACAGAGAAAATGAATTTTTCCGGATTAACATGCCAGTTGGGAATGAGTATGACATCAATGTGCATCATGGATTACAAGTAAAAGGACATCATCAACAAAATCAAAAAAAAGTTCACTACATTTGATTATGAAGAGTGTCTTTGGGGCTTGTTCTATATAGGTGACAGTAAAATTCTATAGTATAAGAAAATTTGCAATAAGCCTAGTGCGAATGGTATAAGTGACTATTCTATGGAAATCCATGGAAAATTTTTGTCATGACATTCTTGAAGAGTCAATTCATTGATACTACTTAAGATTTGAAAGGCCCGATGAACTAATCCTGATGACAATGCTTTTAACAACATTTGAATCATATATATCTCAGTTTTTGCCGCCCTAGAAGCTTTTTCGTTTATTTTTTGTCATTTTATATTGGAATTAATTTCTGAGTTAACACTATTTCTTTTTCAGTCATGAGGCCCTTCAGTGCTTTTTCTCTTCTTTTCCTTTGTTCCCAAAATAGCTTTCAGTGAGCTCCATTTAAATTCATGAATAAACAGGTCTCTGAAAAGGAATCTCATGTATATGAGATATTTTAAGAAAAGTTGTATTTGGGAGAAAATTTATCTGATCTAGATTGAAAATGTTTGAATTCCTTCAGCTTTTGTGTCAGAATTTACCTGCTTTCTAGTGACAAATTTTTTGGTGTACACATAAAGGCCACATTGTGAGTCATATACTGATCAAAATTATTTTCAATCCTCATAAGTAGTATAGATGATATATCAAGTTGATTTTTCACTTATTGGAACATGTTTTGTAAAGCTAATTTTCAACTATGTCTAATGTGAAGCAAGTATTCTAATAATGAATTTTTTCTCTATCATAAGAAAGAATCCCCAACAAATTTCTGCAGAAATAGATCAATCTGATGATGATGATCATCTGAAAACTGCACATTATAAAATGTGACATCTTATACAAGTCACATTTTTGTAAAAAACAAAATGAATACCAAATTTTTATGCCACTCAAGTTCAACATGTCATGCAGTTTCATCTGCTGATTCTGAATCTGGCATCAAATTTTCTCTAGCTATCATTGCTTATCAGATAACTCAGAAAAATCACAACATTCAGTTTTTCATACAAAAAGTAGTGATGATCATAATATTCAGAATCTGCCAAGTCAGCTCTACTTTTCTTTGTTTTATAGGAAAAAAGGTGAGCAAGTCAACAGGGTGTCTGTCAGAATATGTGTAACATTGCGATGCTGTTCATTACAAAATGAAATTCTCTTTGACAACATGATTTTTATTTCAAAAACATGTAATTAAACTTTGTGAACTGAAAAATTTCATTTTTTAGGATAAAAAAATTACCATTTTTGCTTCTCTGTTTTTATAGTATTGTACACAAACTTTGAAACCTAATAACTTTGTATCCAGGAGAGTGAGAAATATTTCAAAAAATTATTAGAATCTGCATCAGATGCACACCAAGTTCATTGCTAAAACACATTTCTTGCTTTACATATAGCTGTCATATCTGGTAGACTTTGAAGAATCATATTTATTGAAGTGTGATGGCATTAGGTGTAGAAAGTGGGCCATATGCTCAGCCTCTTCTTATCTATAATACCTACAGTATGACCCTAATTCAAAGGGTGAGTTATATATCTAATACCTTTTCTGCATATAGAATTCAGTGTGAACAAAGGAGGCTGTGCTTATGTTGTGGCAAAGTGTGTGGTGAAAATAGAAAACTTTTCGGGGAGAATTTGTTTACCATATTTTTGAGAGCAAAGAAAAAATAAATGTCATCAAATCAGTGATTCCTCAAGGGAAATTTGAGATGGAAACATATTTGGAATCCTGTTTGGTGCTGAGTGAGATAAAAACACAAAAAAAGTTACACTGACATGCTTACACATTGCATGTATTAGTAGTTCAGCCATTGTTCACTGTGTGTTAGTATCTGCATTGCTGCATTATGGTGGTACACTCACTGAAGAATGGAGAAAAACTTTCATATTCACACTGGCTTGGACCATTTTGGAGCCCTTCAGAAAAAATTCTTTCTAAATTAGTGTTGAACACTTTCTGTCTGTCTGAAAAATCAAAACATTTTTTTCAATTTTGTTCACACTGGTGGATAGAGCTCCAGAACATGTTAGAAAAAACAGAACCAGAATCCGTTCAACCCACATTTTGAAACATGGTTTCTGGTATTGGTCACTAGTCTACTGTAGAAACAAAGAGTGGCGACTTTGGCCCTTAGAAGCCAAAAAACTAGGAGTCTGCTGATCATAAAGTTTACACTGATGGATCCATATGTAGATGCAAAATGGGTGCACAAACTTTCCTTCAACACAGAGAGTAAATTTTTGCCTCAAAATATATTTTTCCCTGTCACATTGATATCTCTACTGAGAATTTTTGTCTTGTAAAGCCAGAGAGAAAGTTTGTGTATGTGCATTTTTTATTGCTATTTGTTGTTTTTCAGCATCATAGTTGTCTATATATTGAAATTGCGTATTTTGTGGGATAATTTTGTTAAATTTCATTTGAGAAAGATCAGCAAATGCTGGTCTGTCATCAGCTTGGACGAAAGAATCTGCTACATAGGAACCAGTTTTCGAAACGAAAGTGAGCTGCAGGTTTAGAGATTTATGGTATCCTTTTTCTCATAACTGCCCTCATTTTTCAGATTACAGTATGCCTGTAACTTGCCTAATCCCTGAAAATATTCTTTCATAGTAGAATTCAGTGTGCCACACTAGTTAAAAAATGCTCAAAAAAATTTTTTTTGTCCCATTTCTATGGAAATATGTGGTCTAGGATTATCCACAAAAGTTTTCTGTGCCCACTTTGCCTGGTTTTACAGAGGACGAATTTAATTTTTCATGCATTATAAATTAGTTATCTGTTCCATTGCTTATGTTGTCAGTTTTTCCCTCCTTATAAAACTGGAAAAAATTTTCTGCGGTTAATTTTCTCATAACTTTTGACTGTGTTGAATTTGAAATTGCCTTGAAAAGAAATGCCGTTGTGTGGTTAACATCTGTCTGACTTCTTGTCTGGTTTGGTTCTTGTGAAGACAAATTTCTTGGCTTTGAAGGTAAAGATTTCTATACTGCATTGATCTTGTGGGGGTTTAGAAATGTGTGGTGTGTCTGCCCACACATTCCTTGTTTTCATACCATTCAAACATTTCTAATCTAGATCAGATAAATTTTCTCCCAAATACAATTTTTTTAAAATATCTCTTGTACATGAGATTTTTTTTCAGAGACCTGTTCATTCATGAATCTTAATGGAGCTCATTGAAAGCTATTTTGGGAACATAAGAAAAGAAGAGAAAAAGCACCAAAGGGCCTCATGACTGAAAAAGGAATAGTGTTAACTCAGAAATAAATTCCAATATAAATTGAGACATAAATATTTGTCATATGATAAAAAGAGGAATAACTGTGCTCAGCTCCTGAATGAATTTCATATGACAGAAGGCCTAGCAACCCTTGTCTCAGTAATAAATCCTGGGATAAATTGACATAGTAAAATCAACCCTTCCACTGGAGCAGGTATGAATAGAGGAATAAAAAGTTTTTGCCCAATTTTCCTACAAAAAATTGTGAAAACAGCAATGAGTACAGGGAGATTTACAAATATCAGGATCACAAGTTTGTACCAGCAAATCACATTCAGTTTTTGACAATCCCACAGTCCCAGACGACTCGAGACCTCATCATCTATAGATCAAATTTAGTCATACAGGATCACCTAAATTATTTGCATTAGTAAAAACAGATTTCTCTTATTTCGAATGAACATTTTGTCCAAAAACTACTCACACTCAGTAAATTTTGCTAATGAAAATTTTACCAACAGCAAAACTTTGCCTTTGATCACTGTCTATTTGCAGCTCACTGCCCACTTTTCAATACTGTTGATGATATCTTTGCAGATGCCACTCACAATTATCTTGAACCTAGTAGAGCAAGAAGGAGTGAAAAAACAGTTTCACCTCCAAAATAAGACCATAGCTCATCCAGTGAACAAGAATTATCAGAAGTCAACTTTGATCCACAAATAGCCCAACCAAATCTGTAGGCAAACTTACAAGGAATATGAGAATTACTGCATGAAACTGAGAATTCTGCAAGAGAAATGAATGACAGATGACTGATAATTCAACACTCTTGAGACCTGACACCTTTCTCTGGAGACCCCAGTGATTTCAATTGGACCAATTGGGAGAAAAGCTTTTCAAAAATATCAGTGTTGGCTGGAGCCACAATGTTAAATCCAAAAATTTTAATTTTGTCTACTTGTCTGCCATGCCCTACCTTAATTTACATTGCAGACATCAAAGCTATGAATCCCCCTCTTCACATGTGGGACGTTTCCCAAACAATACACAGTTGACATCAAATACGAAGAGTTGGTTGCTCACAGTCACCAGGCCAATCAGATTCAGCTCTTGCAGCCCATAATGTTTGTTAATATTGAAAAAAAGTAATATAAATTCCAGTGCTGGAGCACATATAAAAAATTATGAATGTGCTTTTGCAGCCGCAATTATCTCAGTAAACTGCTTCATCTAATTCTAAATTTGATTCATGCTTTCTAAAATTTTTGCAGATAAATTTGATTCATGCTTTTCATCTAATTCTAAATTTGGTTCTTGTTTTCAAAATGACTATAAATCAAAAAAGATTTTAACAAAAGAGTTGAATAAATCAATTTTGTAAAATAATTTCTATCATATTACTGCATGTTTGTATTAAATAGGTGATGAGTGTTCCAGCTATTCAAGAATTATGCATTCATTGTATGTTGATTATACCTAAGCAAATTATGCTTTGTGTTCATGAAGTCATTTTTGAACATATATTTGTAAATGGTCTTAAAAGACTGGATGACTGATAAACATCACTGTAAGCATTGTTTCTACTATACTCCTAAAGTACTTTTGCCTTCAGATGTCCACTAAGAGTTATATCAGTTTGTAAGTTAATTACAATTTTGTACACACTCCTTTTTTTGGAAAAATTATGATTAGTTGTAATATTTAAATTTGTGTTAGAAGTGGCTCAGGAATATCAATGGGCATTGTTCATTGAGGGCCACTGGCTTCAGGGTTGCCTCCATAAAAAGTGACCCAGACAAATAATGTGTGGTGCACGGCAATTATTCAATGACAGTCAAAACAATGTCATTGGTAGGAATAAGGTCCATTGTTCAGTCAAAAGATGCATTCCCATATGTCAGCCATGGAGAAGGACAACAGCTATCCAATTTTGAAGTCAACCATCCACTATCAAATGATAATGTACCCCTCATTTTTCATCATTACTGTAAGTATTATCTCTGTTTACTTCCCCATGAATGGGGAAGAATATATATTTTGCCTGGAGCACTGTATATCTTTACTCATTTCAAATCCTCCCTATATGCCATAAGAAAGCTATTTCATGAGGCTTTTTGACTTCTTGATTTTGATGCTGATTTCCTGCTACTTTAAGTTGCCAGTCAAAGTACAACTCCCGTTAATTATAGAATGATAAGACCTATATACCATCACCATCCTGGCAAATCGATGTATCTGACAATTATTTGAAAATCAGTTTATGTGACCAAATGATACACATGGGTCATCTGCACATTCATGTAAAAAGACATATTTGCACATATTAAGAGTGGCACAGTAAAAGGCAAAAAACAAATCGTCCTATGTCCTGCTGTAAAAACAAATTGAGGCTATAAAAGGTATATCACAATGTGCTAATTGTGCACATCACACTATATTCATGTCTGGGCTGAATAAATTCACATATACAAACATTTGTTCATTTGGCATATTTTTTGTTGTTGTCAATATCAATGTTTTACAAATGTTATTTTTGCACCAAGTTTAATTTTAACGTGAACAATATTTTCTGGTTTTTTCAGGATAATTTTTTTATGATATGAATAATAAATTTGTTTCATGCAAATTCAAATCCAGAGCATGGTTGCTATCTCACATATGTGATGACAGTGAGGTATCACAAAATGTACTCAAACAAGTTTGGAATCATCAACCAATTGTTTTCTTTTATCAAATGAATAACTATGGATACCCACCAAAATATTTCGAAAAAGCAAACAGCATTGGCACAAGATGCTAAAGAAATAAAATAAAATGCTCACAATGAAAATGAATTATACAGTTAAAACTTTCATTATAGAATTTTGAAGTCAAATGTACTATAGACGGTTTGCTCAACACTGTCCAAGAATCAGTAGTGATTGCCAACACAGTTATATCTAACAAAGGTAGTTCATCTGGTGGATATGTTCCATCTCTGGTGCAGCAAACAAATGATTCAGATTATGTAAACAATTCACATGTAAGTGTCTTTCACACCTTTGTGGCTCATAATAATAAGAGTCAGTTTTTGCTTCCTACAATTCTGTTTGCATTTTATAGCCCCAAACAGTTTCGTGAGCTTTTTGATGGAATCAATTTTGAAAAATATATTGGAGGCCATTAAAACGACTATGGTGAGTCTTTGCAACAAAAAGAAGCAATGAGAGGCTGAATGACACTAGATGTAGTCAGTTAAGCTCTGTAAGTTTTTGAAATTCATCAAAATTCAGGAGCGAAACTATTTTGAGCTGCTTGGCCCACTATTTGTTCCTCCATGCAGCCCCACTTCAGCGGTGCAAAGAATATGGGGTCAGTTTGATGCTATTGAGGAGGGTTAAGTAGACATTGGCGATCATTGTTGGAACCACACTTCCAAGGTTGCCGCCAACATCTAGGAATGGTGAAACTTCGTGAAACTCATCATTATATACTGACAGTAGTGAACAATAGCATTATTATGTTTCAGATGGAAAGAACTAAACCTTATAGTCCGATCCTACAACACACTACGTGTCATAGAAGAAACCAATGAAGCCTCTGTCCCAACTATGGAGGAATTGATGACTGCAGACATATTACACAAGAAAGAGAAAGAAATAGAACTTGAACAGAGAGTTTGTGATGTGTCTGTAGTTGTTGACACAACAGATGATCAACCAGGTTTACCCAAAGACCTAATGGAAAAAATCGAAAAAAAATTTGAGAAATTTGATTATGATAAATCTGTTTGTGGCTTATTCTATCTGAATGCTGGTGAATTGATATGGACCAAGGAAATGGACAATAAGCCCAGTTTGAATAGTAAATGTAACCCATTCTATCAAAACTGGTGGAAAGATGTGGCAGAAGTGTTTTTGAAGAGGACAACAAAATTCTGATGCCACTATATTAGCTTTGGAAGCCTTGAGGAACTAATTCCAGTAAAAATACACTTGAAGATATTTGAATCATGGAAATCTCACAAATTCGCCCATGTTAGGAGTCCCTATTGACATATGTTTGAGGCACTACAATACAAATAGATCAATTTGTCTCAGAGTTTCCTGATGATATTTCCAATATCATACCCCAATTCCTGATCAGGACAGAGGGGTTGATTTTCAAATAAAATTATTTATGCCCTTCAAATTGTAGCATATTATTAAGTGGATGACTATGTAGTATACATACACAATATAATTGAGCTACACAATCAAAAAATGTACAAAGTTTACCCTTTCCAGGAACAAGAAATGCTACGAGCTGTTGGAATAAGTAAACGGGAGGTAAATATTGTCTGTCATCCAGTACTGAATACGTTGTTGTTTTACTTGAACAATGTCCAATGGGTGTGTCTCATTGGCTTCCTGATACCATCCCTCCTTAGTGAGCCTGTTTCGGTCACCGCTTTTGTGATGCAGCATCATTCATTGCAAAAGTGATCAGCATCAATTTTCATGCCCCTTCCAGCGATGATGTTTATTTCGTGATTCCTCTTGGAGCCAAGGATATTCCATCAACCTAAAGGAGAAAAACAGGATTTACATTTCATTCTTCTAGGAGGTAATCATTGGTGCAGATGATGAAACTCAACTACAAGTCGAAACAAATGTATTAGTGAGTATTTTTAAAACATTGAGCATGCTCGGAATTCAAGAGATTTCAGGTTTTACAGCCACCTGGAGTTGAACCTAGTAACATTGATCTGGAGTGTAGCACTGAATCCACCCAAATTGATGTTTACAACAGCATTGAATCAATCCAATTAAGTCAACAATCAAACGTTGAAGAAAAAAGAGGAGAAAGAAGAAAATGAAAAAAACAAAGGAGGTAAATCAGTCTACTTACTTTTCTCTGGGATTCAGATCATGAAACATATTCTCTAAACTTATAATTGTATCATATTCACAGTCTAACAAAGAGCATCACAAAGTTGACAAACACAAAAAGGTGATGAAGGCACCTTCGACAAACTTCCAGCCTAACAAGAGGTGTAATGAAAAAGAAGATGATCAAGAAGTGAGGAAATATGGTACAACCTAATGAGTATTAAAGACTATTCTTTTAGAAGAATTCATCAATGTTTGTCAATGTCAATACTCCACCAAAATCAAGTGGTAAAATTCGAGAAGGGGGTCAAGATTTTACGAAAACGAAAAAAATTATAATTCCTCAACATAAAAAGGTTTGATTTTGTAAACATGTCATCTCTACTTGGAGATCAAAACTTGCTTTTTTCAGTTTCTGAATTTCTTGAGCAAAACAGTGAGTAGCCAGCAGTTGGTGTGTTAGTATGATAAATTCAATCTATGTTTCTTTTCAGGATAGTAGAACAAAGAAATGATCCTCATTTGTAAAGATTGTACAAAATAAACATTGTTTTAATCTTTTGGTTTTTAACATACATAAGTTGTTCATTCACCATATAATTTTGATCAATTTACTACATCTTAATCAATTTATGCTTATCCTCTTATCTTTCCTACATTTTTTAAGGATAATGGAAGCAGAAAGCATTCAACTGAAAAAGGAAGATGGCTCAGAAGTTGATTTTTTTGGGGAATATACACAAAGATTTGCAGAGATATAATATCGTGTCTGAAGATGACATTGGGTGACATTGATTTCTCTTTTCAGGGAGCCAACATATTGATACATCATCTGATGAAGAGGAAGCCAGCAACAAAATGCTCAACTATACAATCATTAGATTTGAAAAGGAAGAGTGAGGTTTTATGATCAATCACTTTGAACTCTTTAGGTGTGACTTGACCAAATTAATTTTTGCATTTTTACTGTGGCAATACAGAGACAAGAATGATTCGTTGACCAGCTGGCAATTTACACAAAGTCTGGTGGTAAAACATGATATGCTTGCTGTAAATTTGTTCTATTCTTGATATACTTGGGGTATGACTGAACGGATAGGATTGAAACAAGAAAAGAATGATGTTTTCTCAATAGTCTTTGTTTTTATGTCAATAAATTCAAGTGTATTTTATGTTTACTTGTGTAATTGTTTGAAAAAATCATTAAAACTATCCAGTGTCTGAAGAATTTTACTGGGCTATCCAGATTACACAGAATTTTACTGGACTATCCAGATTAAACACACTAAAACTTATTTACCTGTTTAATTTCTGTGGCTCCTTCAAAACTTTTGAATCTCTTCATTTTCAGGAACAACTTCTCTAAAAATAGTGCACACTAAAAGGTTTTTCAATAAAAATGACTCTTTTTCCTATCTGCCCAAAAAAGGCCTAGGGATCTTTATTAATATTCATGAGCTCTAATGGACCTTGCTTCTACTAGGTAGGTCCAGGTGCCAGTGAAAACCTATTCATGATTCACCTGTTGTGCACAGATCCCATATAGTACTTGAATGGGCCATTTCATGATCATAGGATTTAGTTTATTTGTCTTGATTGGTCTTTTTTCATCATGTCCAGTTTATTTAGCTTTCTATTATTGTCATTTTACAGGATAATTCTGTTATCCACCGCAAAAATTTTTCCAAAATACCCTGTGAGAGCAGAGAAGATATGACCTTTCCAATACTGGTTGATTGTGATGCAGTTGGAGAAGTAAGTGAATCTCTGTTTTTTACTTCAATAATAACTATAAAATCATACAGGAAAATGAAGCTGTGCCATTAGAATCAGCCATACTAGCAACATAGGCACTCCAATAAAAAGTTTACAGGTGGGTAAAACTGACTAATTTGGGAATTTTCGGTTTCAATCTAGTTTTTTAGGCAGCATATTCTCCTCAACAAGAAGATGAGAATGAACAACAAAGACGGAAGCCGAAAGAGTGATGAATTGAGTATCAGTCTTAGGTAGAAAGTTTTAACATACTTTTTTAGGAAGAGGAAACAATGACATGAACAAAAACGTCTTCAAGGAATGAAGTAATACAACAACTGGAAATCTTCTCTGCAATAAATAGGAAATATTACACAAAGCTGCTGCAGAGAAGGACAGCAATAATGGAAAAAAGCAAAATGAAGAAATCCTGAAAACAAGTACACCCCAGAAGGTGAATTTGCATAACAACTGTTTGGCTGAAACATTGCATGTATTCATATTCTTAGGCATTAGTTGCTGGTCCTATTCCATGAGCTATCTCATGTCAGAAAACTTGTTGTTTTGATTCTACGTGATTCTTGGCCAGTATTACATTTGATTTTTGGCCCAGAAGCCACGATTTTTTTTGATTTGCTGAACAGTTGATCAGTTTGAGAATTAAAATTACCCTTCCAGTGAAATCAGCCACATTGGTTCCATATCAATCAACCTTTTTGAACACCAGAGAAAAAGTGTATCTGATTCTATACAAATTCTCATCTTTGCAATAGTTTGATTTTTGGTAAAAAATCTCTGATTTTTTCAGTTTTCTGAAAAATCAAGTTGTTCGAGCAGAGAAATAGTATCTCTAGAAGTGAAAAACGATATTGTTTTTATTGTTGATTACATGTGTTGGTATTTGTCCATTTAGCATGTCCTACGATGACCTAGCCTCATCTAGAGGTGTTTTGGACCGCACTTATCGAATAGTAAATGCACCCGCGGTGGATACTATCGACAAAGGAACGAATGTTAAATTGCCTATTTTAATGCCTAGGGCCCAAGGTATCGTGCCTTTTCTCACCACTACATCGATTGTGTCCACTTCGATCCATCTAACAATGATGCCGAACATCAACAAAGGATATACGCTAGGTGGATATTTAAGCTTGCTGTTTTTCAATTCAGACCTAATTCCCACAAATTTTTCCGACATATGCAAATCCGCCGGATTTATAATGGAGTTGATATACATCAGAGAGGATGGGATGCCACCGGACACTGATCCGATAATTGTTGAAGCCTTTAGTCAACCGATGGTTATAGATATTGATACCCATTTCGTCTGCGCTATTAGTTCAGTATTAATACTGCTAATGGGAAAACAACCAACTGAGCAAGGTTATTCCTTGTGATGGTCGTCCCGCTGTAAAGCTGCCGAAGGGAGGATTAATGTTCCCGCCCCTGTACTCATTTCATTACAGCCCCCGAGAAAGCAAGCGGGAAAGATTTATTCTGGGATTATGGGCAGTTTCGAATTGCGCAAAGCTGCTTTTACAGCGTTAGTTGATTACAGACGAGCCCATACTGATAAAGTTTCCGATTTTATAGATGTAACCTTAGCATTGCTAAAAAATACTGGGATGACACACTTTGTATTAATAGACAAATACCTTGTCACCCTGAATCACCCCACTTTAATGAGCGAGAAAGCCAAACCTGACATAGACAACTTGATCCAAGCTTATACGTATCTGAAAGGAGTTGCAGATGACCAGAAGAATTATCTCAAGTTTCTAAAAAGTGACGATGAGTTAGGCGTTTTAAATTGGCAGAAATTCAAAAATGTTACGGCTATCGCTTACCATTTAGCGATTAGAAAAGAACCATCTTTGAGTAATTACAACCCTGCGTTGACTGAAATGTTGACACGTGCAGAGAAAACACTGATGGATGATCTTGATAACGCTTTCGGAAAGAGCGTAGACCTGAAGCAGGTTAGTACATACGTGGCCAGATATGGTCAGACCGCCTATGCTGCCGTTCAAAAAATGCTAGATAAATAAACCCCTGCAAATATGGCGAGATTATAAACAATTGTGTTTATTTGTTTTATATTTAGAAAAAAAATAATATCTCCAATAAATTCAGCAGTGCCCATTCCATATTTTATGACGTTTTTGGCTTCAGAAAGATTGTAGTTCGGTTCACGTAATTGTTATTTGTGACCACAAACTGATGATTTCTCTGTTTTTATGGGGAATCAAGCCATCAAAGCACTCAAAGGATACCTCCAGTGGAATTTCAATGCCGATTTTTTTATTTTTTAGTTGATGTGCCCCTGAGACTGATTTCACATTTGTTTTACAATGTTTGCTTCAGACATGCATGGCAAGAATTTTCCACTCGGGAGCATCCATGAACTTTTTTTCCAGGGGGTAGGGGTATGGGTGACCTAAAAAAAAAGTTCTACAAGTGTTTTTCATACAAAATATGCACAAAAATCATTAAACAAGTTCAGGGTGGGGTGTGTCGTATTGTGTGCTCGTATGCCCTTGGCTACCTAGCTGCGGTTCTTGGGAGATCCAATCTGGTACGGCCCCTGACGCTAACCCGGTATGAACTATGCTCCTACTGTAACTGGTTGAGAGTAGATGTTTGAAGAGATTTATTATGAGCAAAACGAAAAGTGCAATGAAGTACAACGGTGAGGGTCAATAGAAAAACAAGTATGCAAATTGCCAAACACGTGGACACTGCCACCAAACTACTCCCAGCCTTGCAGATCCTTTTCTTCGCCCCTGCGCACAGAGCCATAGGGACTTCAGGATATCTCAACACGCAGCCTAAGCTGAAACTTCTCAAAGGATGAGACAGATCTACTTGCCTCCAAAACAATAACTCACTAAGCCTCTTAATCAAGATGAGACGTCAAAAATCCTCAGGCTGCGTCAGCACTCGAACGTAATACCACGCGACGTAAAAAATAACAATACAAAATAATTGTAATTGGCGACATCCCCTGCGCTCCTTTCCAAGTCACCGCAAAAATCGAAACGTCCGGCCAACAACACAGGACAAATAAGAGCGCAAAAAGGAAGACGTTCTTCCACAGTAATAATTTTGCAATAATGAAAAAATGCACGGCGGCGTGCCTAACATTAACTTGCATGGCCCGGGAATGTCCATTCGCTCCTCGCCTTGCACATTACAGATCAGCAGAATTATCATTAGAGGTGGCATTTGGAGACCTGGCGGGACCAGAAATTGATGGTAGTACTGTCCTTGCCCTGGTTGAAATTGCATAATTGGAAATTGCGGTACCTGGAAATGCGCTGGCGGAGGTACCACCGTGCTTGGCAATAATTGACCTGGAAAAAGAGGACGATTTAAACAGTCAACTCCTACCATTGGTAATCCCGGGTAATGCAGCGGCAAATAGGGTAATTGTTGCTGTTGCGCTTGAATCATCGCATTCGGATCCAACATTGACACTCTTTGCTGAGTCATTTCATTGGTTCTAGCCCTATCCAGTGAGGCTGCTCGACTGGAGTAGGACATGTCCAATCTATCATCCTGCTGGTAATACGCCGGTGTTCTCTTTCTACTCCGCGACTTTCGACTATCTTTGTGTTCTTTCGGGTCTCTTTTTTCCTCCTGCTTTCTTTCGCAGGATTCTTCATACTTTTCCATTTCTTTCGGCCAACTCTCCTCGTCATTCTCCCTTCGCCTTTTTTCGCTCGACATGGATTTTTGGTGGCGCTTTTCGTCTCACTGCCGACTTTCATGTTTCCATTTTCTATCCTTATCCTGCGTCTCTGACTTTTGTCTTTCTCGTATATCACTATGCTTTTTGACCCATTGTTTAGGTACCTTACTCGCAGCAGGCCTATTGTAGGCATGCTTAACTCGGTACTCAACTTTCTTTTTCAAATTCTTTTCGACCTCTACTATATTGTGGGCCTTTTTTTGGTCAATAACCACCCAGAAATGTATACAGGGGTCGGTATTGTCGGTTTCTTTCTTCCAAACTGGTATATTGGCATACTTCGGCTCCGGATCTTTTTTATCCTGCAGGACAGCTTTGGCAATTGTATATGCTAGTCCCGCTGCCCTGGATTGGCATGAGGCGTACATAGCGTGAAAATTACTGCCTAACCCTTCCTGTTTCGCATTAAACTGGCGTTGCAATTTCATCGTGACGCAGGCATGAGCCTGATAGTGAAATCCGGCAAAATTTTGAGGAATTCTCCCCAAATGCGATAATTTCATAAAGAGACAAGCGCAGGCCCACACTGCAGCTTCATATGCTTTCAACGGGGGTCGCGTCATAGTCTATTCGGCTAATTGCGCTTTGAAAATGTGCCATAATTTCTCCGGTAGATTTGCTTGTAGCACGTGGAACTGCAATTCGTAATATCGTATAGTTTCTATTTCTATGCCAGCTTCGTCATATATCCGATTTATCAATTCCCTGGCCATCAGGGCTACCTCTTCGTCTAGCCTAGGAACCATGTGTGCGAGGTACTTTTGAACACACGGGTTCGAGAGAGATACCCTTCCATACTGATAATCTACGACGTATTTTCCTTCTTTCAGGGCCTTATTTAAAACCTGCCGGCGTTTTCCTAGGCTTCTTCGATATTTTATCTTGTCATTTGGGTTTCCTGCGGGCTGTTGAAAGTTTCCGCTCTTCAATTTGTCCCATTTGGCCTTATTCTCATCCTGAGCTATCCGTTTTTGTTTCGCTTGTCTTTTGACCTGCATTATCCTCCCGAATTTTTCAGATCTCGTAATATTTTCGACATTTTGCCCACCAGCCTTAGCATACACTGGCGGAGTGGGCAAAACATTAGCTCTAGGATCTTCTTCTTCTTCACTCCCGATTTCAGACACGATTTTGACGAAGGGCTTGTCGCTAGTCTCTTCTTCTTTGGCATTTATACTTTCTAATTGCTTTGCTAATTCGATAGCCACTTTGCGGTATTTTTCTTTTTCCAATATTTCTATTTTCTCCTTCATCTCCTTGATTTGTTCTCTTAATTTCTCTAATTCGGGTTGCTTTTCACTTTCCGTCTCCAGGATCTCCATTAGCTTTTCCTCCTCTATGGCACCTTTACTCCCAGTAGCGGGTGTATCGTGGATAGGAGGATCTGCAATGATTACTACTTCCAGCTTTTCTTGATCCATTTGCTGACCTGAAACATTCAAAATATCAATTTTAGTGGACTCAGTTTCTGTCTGTTCCTTCGAAGTTTTTTCTAGAGGACCCTGGCTAGCCGGGACCACAACTTCTACTTGGGGAATCAGATCAGATTCGTCCCATTTAGTTACTGATTTGAAAGTTGTGGAAGTACTAGGGACCCATAGGTCCTTAGCCTCCAATATAGAAGCGGAAACATTCCAATAAATTAAGTTTTGGCTAGCCATGTGAATGTTCAAGAAGTGGAACACGTTGTAGAAATTACAATTCATAAAAAAAAAACAGAATTTTTCGCGTAAATTCGTATGCTGTTCTTCTATGGGCTCTTTTAGCGATTGTGGTATCCATTTTATCGGTAGTACGCCACAAGAAGTAAACAATAGGATTTACATTTATGTCGTAAAGTTCTTTGACTATGGGCACAATTGATCAATTGATTCTAGGGTGGTAGTAGTCCCTCAGGTGCGATACCTGGTCTCGAATATTATTTGTGAATTGCAACACTCCTTTTGGCCACTTTCCTTGCTTCATTTCCACCTGTTTCAGTTCTATTGGTTGTCGGAATTGTCCCGCTGCCAAAATATCTTAGAAGACCCAGTCGTTTGTGGGCTCGTCTTCTGAATCGTCTGTGCTTTTCCTTTTTCTTTGCGCCTTTACTTTTCTTTCTACCCACGGGTACCAACCGCGAGGTACTGGTTGCGGCTCAATATCGCTATTCGAAAAATGCGGGGGACAATAAAATGTCCCGGGTGCTTGTTCTTCCAACAATTTATACGTGGCAATAGCTTCTCCACGCATCATGAAGTATAACGCGTTGATATTATCAGTCATTTCTTTGACGTCATAGGCACCTTTCCACTGTTGATCGGTGTACTTATCTTCAAACGTTTCTCTAAACCTTCGTGCTAAATCGGCAACCAATTCGGGTTCCATTGTATCATGCGCAAATAATTGGAAACAATTTTGGATGTCTGTGGCGAATCCATAGCGAAGCAATGCTAAAAAGCACAAAAGTGATCCGCGCGCGTCGAGGGTCGGGTATTGTAGGACTTCCATATTGAGTTTGTCCACGTCTATGAGCTGTCGGAATTCTAAGGAGCTCAATTGCCCCCATGAGATCTTGAAGGCATCAGCCCACAAAAATAATAATTCTGTCATTAGCGCTTTTAAGCTCAAGGCTTCTGGGCTTATTCGGATCATTCGTGTTTTTGATTTCTCTTTCATTTCCGCCAACACAATTTCCAAGTCGTAGACTCAACACGATAGTATATAGTCAATGTTATCACGCCTTTTCCGAGCTAGCTCTTTCTCTTGATCTAAATAACCGAATTTAGTCAAGACTAGGGTGATATCTTCCCAAATAGGAAAACCAACGATAATATTTTCTAGGCGAAAAATTGTCCTGTAGATCTTAGGGAAGTGCTCCTTATCCCAGAATTTCAAGTCTACTATGAAGTTTTTTCCGCACATAGTAGAGATTGTTAGGAGGGTTTCGAACCCAGTGTTTTGAGTTTTCCTCCGCTCTCCGTATCTAATGCTATAACTACCCGTCCTCTAAATTTCGATAAATTTACCGCTTTGTTAAATGCTTTTATATTTTCGGGCACCAGAAACTTTGGTTCTTCGATAGCCGTGTGAGGCCCACTGAACAATGACGTAAAATAATTAAAAATATCTGTTGACGGCACCAATCGCCGAACGTTATAATCTTAAAATTTCCACACAATTTTTTAACTACTCTTTTTTGAGAATAATTTTGAAACAAAAATGACTCAAATGCTCAAGAATAAATTTGGACATAGGGGAGTTGATCAGGCTCTCAAACACCCAAAATCCTCAGCATATAAATTGCCGGATGGTCAATTTAGAGTCCCCTTCCAAATAAAATTTATACCACATATTTTAACTTTTTAAAACTTACTACTTATAAGGAAACTGGTGTTATCCTAGCGGTCTTGTGGCTGTCCGATACTGTTATCCGACTCCACGATACGCGACATAGCCATAATGCGTTTGAATTTGAATTTCGCGAATTCTCCAATTGACGAATAAAATCAATATAGTAATATTTTGGAAATTAAATCTAAAAAATAGCTCCATAACACCATGACTTTATGGGATTTGTGATTCTAGGAGGACTTTCTCGGGACTTATAAACATTTTTAACTTTTTCACACCAAGCGCATGAAAGAATATTATTTAGCCCATTAAAAATTTCCCCAGTGTCTTGCCTTTTCATAAAAGCCTAAAGCTGCCATAAAATTGCCAAAATGAGTCAGAACGATTAAAAAATTTAAAGGGAAAAAAGGGAAAAAATGGGAAAAAATACAATACATAGGACATTAAGAAAGGAACATAAAACAAAATTCAAACACAACGCTCAAATAAAACGATAAAAATAAATTATGAGCTACAGTAAAAATCGGGTGTCCCCGTAACAAAAGGCATTACACGATTAATGGAAACTATCTGTACTTGCGAATCTAGTTTCCCAGCGCGGTGTATTATAATGATATTTTTATCCAAATTTTGCATCTCTATTAGCTTGTAGGGGCCGTCATTTGTTGTGTAGGCTTTCCCTTTTATTATTCCTTTTTGGTAGAGCACAAGTTCACCAATTTGGAATGTTTTCTCGGGAGCCTTCTTGTGGTACTGTAATTTTCGTTCCGCCGCTGCTTTTCTGTGATTTTCATTTATGGATTTATACATGTTAAGGAGATGTTCCGTTGACATGTATTTGTACGTGTCGTAATTATTTTGCACAATTATCGGCCGGGCAATCTCGTTATCTAATTGGAATTTCGCCTCATGGCCGTACAATAAGCTGTGTGGAGAATTCTTTGTGGTTTTATGGGGCGTAACCCGATAAGTAAATAAAATTTGCTCCAGATAATGAGGCCAATCATCTGGATCGGTTATCGCCACCCTCCTAATTTGTTAAATTAGGGTTTGATTAAATCTTTCCACCATACCATTGCATTGCGGGTGGTATGGTGTCCTATTTATCTTCTTAATTTTCAAAAGATCGCAAATGTCCCTCATTAATTGAGACATATATGCTGAGCCCTGATCGCTCAGCAAATGTTTCGGTGTCCCGTGGGTGTAGATGACCTTTTCCATGAATGCTTCCACTATGGTGTCAGCTTTCTGGTCCGGGATGCATTTGGCTTCGACCCATTTCGTAAAATAATCCATAAATACAATGACATATGGTCTTTTTTCCCGTAGAGGCGAAATGCTGACCACATCAGTAGCTACTATTTCCCAAGGGTCAAATACGGGTATGGGATTAAGAGGTTGAATCAGATTTGATATGGGGCGACACAATTGGCATAGGAGGCAAGATTTTATCCATTTGATAATATCGTCCTCCATGTTCGACCACTAAAATTTGTTTCCGATTGCTGCGATAATTCTGTCTGTTCCTTGATGCCCCATTAGGGTATCGCCATGATATTGATGTAAAACCAGGTGTCTAAGTTTCCAGGGAATTACTAATTGGTTTTTTCCATGAATATTTTCTTGGTATAATACTTTGTTTTCTAAGTGAAAACTGTTGAAGTATTTCATGGAACTATTTTCGCCAAGATTTTTAAAAATATCCACCAATTTCGAGTCCAATCATTGTTGTTTCCTAATCAGATCTAGAGAAAATAATTCTGATTCTTTCTTTGCTTCTTCTGGCGTTTGATCTATTTCTTGCTGAGTCGGCGGTAGAGGATCAATAAATGTCTCTTGCGTCTCAGGTTCAAGCATTTGTTTTATCATGGCTCGCGTTACTGCCATGCATTCGGCTTCTGCATTCAATTTTTTGTCCTCGATTTCTTTGTTCTTTTCCTGTTTCTTGTTTCGAATCTTTTCTTTCTCCTCCGATCTTGATAAAAAATCTGCGAAAGCATTTTCACCCCCAGCGACATATTCGAATGTGTAGTTAAATTGGCCGAGATATAAGGCCCATTTCAACAATCTTTGATTCTGTTGTTTTTCTGTGGAAAGCCATGTAAGTGGTTTATGGTCTGTTCTAATTGTGACCCTAAATCCCATAACATAATGTCGATATTGCTTGAACCCGTAGACTATGGCTAGACACTCTCTTTCCGTTGTTGAATATCTTGTTTCCACGTTGTTTAAAACTCTACTCCAATATGCTATTGTCCAGCAATCATTTTCTGTTTCCTGGTACAAAATCGCCCCTATCGCTGTTCCTGAGGCATTGGTTTGAATTACAAATTTTGCCGATCCGTCAAATACTGGGTACCAAAGGAAGGGTGCCATCATTAGGGCGTTTTTAACACCTTCAAAAGCTGTTAGCTGTTCTTCTGAAAGATTTTTTTCTTCCAGGAGATTTTCTTTCAGCCCTCCCAAGTTTTTCTGTTGCTGTGTGTTTGTATGTCATAAAAACTGAATCAATTGTGTGCCAGTGCACGCATAACAATGATGTCTGAAAATAGTTACAGTTACGAAAGTTTGCATAAATTTCATTGGACCCAAGGAAAAACAAGAAAATCCAAAAAGAAAATTCTGTTTTTCTCAGGAACACTGTCAGCACTATTGTAAAAGTAGCAGAAAACCAAGCATAGCATCAATTGAAGAATAAAATTTTTGGCAAATTCCTCAGTAAAAGAATGCACTACTTTTAGTGATACAGCAAAACTTTTGGAGGCAGTGCTTATTTCAGTGTTTTCTATTATATAAGCATTCTGTAAAAACAGACTCAATGGAACTGCTAATTAAAGTTCAAGAATGCCAAGTTTCTGCATCGAAAACAGAATGCAACATTGTGAATGCAAGGAATGTAATTACAATAAAAATGTTTGTTTGATACCTGAACTTGTACTTCTTGCCATAGTTAAGCTTTAAGGTCTTGTAGCTTCTCTGTTGACTATGCCTGAGTGGGGACCCCTTGCTCAGTTTCTAGATAGTCAGTGTTAGCCAGGCTTTCTCAGACATCAACATTTTTCTAAGAGTGGCACTTTCTTGTCTCCACTGTTTGTTAGAGTCTTTCTTTCTGCCACTTAGGATTTCCTGCAATGTTCAACAACAGCAAGCAGCCCAGTTTTTGCCTTACCACTTCGGCTATCACTTTGTCTGCATGATCCGGCAGTCCAGGTGGGATTTTCCTGTTTTACATTGTGAGTAAAATCTCCCTGTTTCTGACCCTGCCAGCTTTGCTCATGACCTCTGCACATCTTTCAGCAAAGTTGGGCTGAATCACTAGTTTGCCTTGGACTTGACTGGTCTGGGGGCAAAGTTCCTCTACGCTTTGTTCCCGCATCTCCTCATCATTATGACTGTTGTCACACTCAGCCATTTTTTCTGACAGAATCCGTCGTTTTGCTACCTTGGGGATCTGCCACAACAGTTTGACTGGAGCTAACTATCATTACCTGAGATAACCGGATCTTCCTGTACTCTGCTAGCAGTCCATTTATTGTCCTACTTGCATTGGAGATAGCCCCGCTTTCTTGGAGACTGTTCCATTTCTTCATTAGAGACTTGTGATTAATGCAGCTTCGCTCGTCCTTGACTGACCTAACTAATTCCATTAGTTGATCACTGTCACCTCTTGTCCACTTGATGATCTTTAGACCACTCTGCTGGCAAGCCAGAGAGTCTCCGTGACGGATGAGCCCTAAACCTATAATGTCATTAGACCAAACTTTACTGTCATTCGACCAGTCTTGGGAAGTGGCTTCCTGAGCAGTCCTCAGCGTATTAGTGAGCATTGCATTTTGGAAGAGGTGATTTGGAGCCCAGGGAATTTCCTCTTCAAGCTCTTTAGTTTGAGTGGCTTATAATGAAAAAATTTCTCAGCTTTAGCCTTCCAGCTTTCTGAAAATGGCAGCCCTCTACTGAGACCCAGTTTACCAATTTTTGTTCCTTGGCTAGCCTAGACTGATCGGACTTCTGTTCCCTGAAAGTTAATTGTGTGAGGTAGGGTCCAATGGTAGAATCATTGGCACAAATGCCATGGATTGAAAGAATAAAATCAGATCTGGCTAATCTGCAGTGTTTTTTTAGAATCAATTTCTGTATCAACATTTGTGATGGCTGATCATTTGTTCTTCTTTATTTTGTACACTGTTGTCTGTGACATTGCTGTATATAACTTTATTTCATGATTGACATTCTTTATTGACATTCCTGTATATTCTTTTGAAGTATTCTGTTTTGAAGGATCTCACAGCCAGGAACCATTATTGACATAAATTTAAACTCATTAAATAGTTCATTTGCACATCCTGACCTTCCATGTACTGTATGCTTGCCTAACCACACCTTAAATAGCTGATCTTTTTGAGTAAATACAAAATTTCAACATTTTGAGTTGCCAATTGAGTAACCTGAGTAAAAATGAAACAAAGTACCAAATTCCTACCATATATCAGCTTTAATGGGGCAGTTAGAAGGCTTTCAAATTCAGGGATATTATTGATCACATGAACTTAAATAATATGTTATTTAGATTTCAAATATGTTGACTTTGAAGGAAAAATAATTTCAGAATATGTACACACACATGATCTGAAGAAGTTGCACACTACTATGGAATTTTTTGTTAGATTTAGAAAAAGGCAAAAAATTAAATAGGCTATTCAATACGGCCATTGTATACCACTTCCTCATTGTTGCTGATAGGCAGCTCAATTTCATCAGTTTCTTGGGCATTTTGTTCCATCTGTAAAGCAAAGTTACTAAGAGCGATTGCATTTTTATGGTTCTGTACTTGTGCCCAGAAACGAACATTGGGCAAGGTTCGATGAACACAAGCTTGGTTCCTCATATTGCTCTCCAGGTGGAAATAGAAATGAGCCCCCTGGCTAAGTGCTTTCGAGCAAAGTATCCACCCATAGTTTTCCATCAAATACTTGTTGGCCCGGGTGACAAATTCGCTGACTCTGGCCTAAGTGAAACAATTGCGACATAGAAATACTATACACATCCTTTCATATAGATTAGGAATTTACCTCAGCTCCCAGATGGAACTCGAGAATCATCTGAACAGTTTCACGGATGATTTGATGCTCCTCCTCTATTAGGCCAACCATATTGACTGCTTTGACCTAAAGTATTCTGTGAAAAAAGCAAGGAAATATTTTTCAAATTTTTTTTGACAATAGAAAATAGGGTCCTAAAACTTTTAGACGCTATTCAAGCAAGACACTTTGATAAAAAATTTATTTGACTTAGAGAATATCACAACAATCATTTTTTAAGCTTAGAATGAAACCACTTGTCCTTGTTTAGCTGGTGGATCCCTTCTGCTTCTACAATCGCAGCAGCCTGCTTAAATATATAGCAATGGATTTGAACAAAGTTTATATGCTCATTGAGGGATAACAAAGTTTACCTTGGATGGTGAAACAGGCTTGTTTGTGGGCATAGCCGTGGATGTTGATGGTTTATTCATCTCTGAAACCTGCAATTATGTAAGTTCTATTGATTATTCTATGTTTTTACATTTTTTTACAGTTCAAACCTTATTCTTGTTTATATTTGATTTATTCCCAATAGTTTCATTGTCCTCAAAAGCGGCAACTTGCACTTGGATGGTGTCAACCTGAAAATAAATTTAAGCTTCGAGTTAATGATATTTTTTTTTCTTTATTTTCAAACCTTTAATGCAAGTGATTTAAAGAACGCTATTTGATTCTTCTGTGGTTTCATCAATGTAATGTTGAGAATATGCGCTACTTCTTGTAAGTGACCTTCGAGGTCAGTGTCCGATTCAAATTTTACTATTTTTTTTCTTTTTGCAAAAGCGCATCAGAGCAATGTATTGCATTGCTGAAAAGTATCCGCCTATCATATTGTAGACTTTGTGGCACAATTTGTTAAGAGCTTGAGGCTCCCTGTTTTCGATCAAGATTTTTTTCTGAAATTATAACAATTTATCTGTAAATAATCAGTATCAAAACTCATCCAGGTAGCTAGCAATGAAAATGCCCATAGCTATTTGAAATATCTTGCAATGTTTCTGTGCTATTTTCCAAACAAAAGGAAGTTTGGAAAGTGATTCTAAGCCCATGTTTTTTTGGCCTTTATGGCTCTTCAACAAAGAGTTTCCAACTTTGAAAGAGGCACTGAAATGGGAGCACGCCATGATCGACAGCACTTATATGAAAAATCAAAAGTTTAAGATGTTGTATACAATTTTTTTTAGATTCAAAAGATGTTTTGGAATAGGAATGAACCTACACTTAAAGCCATACAGGGACTGCATGGTTTTCATGAGGTCAACAGTTGTCCAACAAAAATTTTTCAAAATAGTAGAGGACACAGAAGTTATCAGTCACCATGACTATAATTTTGTCCTGTATTATACAATTGCCTGAATTGTGTTTTCAAACAGCACCTGTCCGGAGACTTGCTACAAATCCATGCTCGCACATGTTATCAAATATGATTTCGAGATACAGCAGACATTCTATCTGGTGGTTCTCCCCTATGCTAAAAATGGTTTGAATGTAATTGTGATGAGCCTTGATGACAAACTATTTTTCAATGCCTATCAATGCATCTAACAGAAAGCAGCCAAACAGAATGAGCTCATAGACTGTTCCCCAAACAGCATTGTGAGCTTTTTGATGAAACCAATTTCAAAAACTATATCAGAGGCCGTTCAAACGACTATGGTGAGTCTTTGCAACAAAAAAAAGCAATGAGAGGCTGAATGACACTAGATGTAGTCAGTTAAGCTCCCTAAGTTTTTGAATTCTGTCAAAATTTGCACTATTTGTTTGTCGGTGCGGTGCCTCTTCAGCGGTCCAAAGAATATGGGATAAGTTTGATGCTATTGAGGAGGGTTTAATAGACACTGGCAACCATTGTCGAAACCACACATCCAAGGTTGCCGCCAACATCTACGACTGGTGAAACTTCATGAAACTTATCATTATGTACTGACAGTAGTGAACAATAGCATTATTATGTTTCAGATGGAAAGAACTAAACCTTATAGTCTGATCCTACAACACACTACGTGTTGAAGAAGAAACCAATGAAGCGTCTGCCCGAATTATCGAGGAATTGAGGACTGCAGTCGAGGAATTGAGTACTGCAGACATATTACACAAGGGAGAGAAAGAAATCGAACTTGAGCAGAAAGTTCATGATGTGTCTGTAGTTGTTAACACAACAGATGATCAACCAGGTTTATCCAACGACCCAATGGAAAAAATCGAAAAAATTGGTGAAATTTAATTATGATAAATCTGTTTGTGGCTTTTCATCTCAATGATGGTGAATTGCCATGGACCAAGGAAATGGACAATAAGCTCAGTTTGAATGGTAAAGTTGACCCATTCTATCAAAACTCATGGAAAGTAGCAGCAGAAAGGTTTTTGAAGAGGACAACAAAATTCTGATGCCACCACATTAAATTTGAAAGCCTTGATGAACTAATCCCAGTAAGACTACACTTGAATATATTTGAATTACGGATATCTCACAAATTCTCCCACCTTAGCAGTCTCTGTTGACATATTTTTGAAGCACTACAATACAAACAGATTGATTAGTCTCAGAGTTTCCTGAAAATATTTCCAACATCATACACCAATTCCTGATCAGGACAGAGGGATTGATTTTCAAATGAAATTATTTATGACCTCCAAATTGTAGGATATTATTAAGTGGTTGACTATGTAGTGGACATACACAATATAATTCAGCAACACAATCAAAAAATGTACAAAGTTTACCTTTTCCAGGAACAAGAAATGCTATGAGCCATCAGAATAAGTAAATGGGAGGTAAATATGGTTTGTCCTCGAGTACTGAATACATAGTTGCATTACTTGACCAATGTCCAATGGAGACATCTCATCCTCTTCCTGATACCATCCATCCTTAGTGAGCCTGTTTCAGTCACAGACTTTTGTGTTGCGGCATCATTCGTTGTAAAAGTGATTGGCACCAATTTTTAGGCCCCTTCCAGCGATGAATTTGATTTCCATATTCGCCTTGATAGACAGGAGCCATGGGTATTCCTTCACCTAAAGAGAAAAAAGGCGCTTATATTTCATTTTTCTAGGAGGTAATCATTGGTGCAGATGATGAATTTCAACTACAAGTCGAAACAAATGTATTAGTGAGTATTTTTACAACATCGAGCACGCTCTGAATTCAAGAGATTTTAGGTTTCACAGGCACCTGAAGTTGAACCTAGTAACGTTGATCTGGAATGTAGCACTGAACCTGCCCAAATTGATGTTTACAACAACATTGAATCAATCCATTAGGTCAACAATCAAACATTGAAGGAAAAAAGAAGAGAAAGAAGAAAAGAACAAAGGAGGTAAATCAGCCTACTCACTTTTTAGTGGGATTCAGATCATGGAACATTTTCTCTAAACATATAGTTTTCTCATATTGATATCTTCTCATACCTATGTTTTTTTCAGGACAGTAAAACAAAGAAATGATCCTCATTTGTAAAGATTGTACAAAATAAATATTGTTTCAATCTTTTGATTTTTAACATACACAAGTTGTTCATTCACCATATAATTTTGATCATTTTACTACACCTTAATCAATTTAAGCTTAATCACTTATCTTTCCTACATTTTTCAGGGATAATGGAAGCAGAAAGCATTCAATTGAAAAAGGAAGATGGCTCAGAAATTGAATTTTTCGGGGAATATACACAGATTTGCAGAGTTATAATATCCTGTCCAAAGATGACATTGGGTGATATTAATTTCTTTTTTCAGGGAGCCAAGACTACATATTGATACATCATCTGATGAAGACGAAGCCAGCAACAAAATGCTCAATTATACAATCATTAGATTTGAAATGTAAGAATGAGGTTGTATGATCAATCACTCTGAACCCCTTAGGTGTGACTTGAGCAACTTAATTTTTGCATTTTTAAAGTGGCAACACAGACACAACAATGATTCGTTGGCCAGCTGGCAATTTACACAAAGTCTGGAAGTAAAATATGATATGCTTGCTGTAAATTTGTTCTATCCTTCATATGCTTAAGGTATGACTGAGTTGATTCCATTAAAACAGGAAAAGAATGATGTTTCCTCAATAACCATTGTTTTTATGTCAATAAATTCAAGTGTACATGTTTACTAGTATAATTGTTTGAAAAAATCATTAAAACTATCCAGTGTCTGAAGAATTTTACTGGGCTATCCAAATTACACACACTAAAACTTACCTTTTTAATTTCTGTGGCTCCTTCAAAACTTTGAATCTCTTCATTTTCAGGAACAACTTCTCCAAAAATAGTGCACACTAAAATGTTTTTCAACTAAAATGATTTTTTTTATTTGCCCAAAAAAGGCCCATGGACCTTCATTAATATTCATGAGCTCTAATGGATTGGGCTTCTACCAGGTAGATCTATATGAAGAAAAAAGACGAAAATAATTTTTCATGGAAAAGCAACTTTTAAAGCTTGATGAAAACAGCTTAAAATTTGAGAATTCAACAAAATGATTTTTCACTTCTGCTGAAAGCTATCTGAAGTAGATTAATTCAATTCTGATTTTTTGGTTCAGCTGAATGAAAATATAATGTTAGCAATGCAGAAAACATTGTCTTTTCTGGAAACTCCTGTATAAAATGGTCCTCTGCACACTTTTATCTATTCAAGCATGTTATCTAAACCTGTTACACAGTATTCTATCAACAGATTACATGAGCTTATGAACCAATTTGTTAGTGCAATGTTGAAAATTGTACAATTAATGATGTATGAAAAATTGGAATAATTCATACTTTTGATCAAACTTTTGCTGTATATAAACAAAGATTGCATAAAATGAAGTTGATACATTTCACTCCATTCCCGAACTGTAATCCTAATGTGAAAATACGTAAATACAATGTACAAAAATCAATGTTATATAATTCTGTTTTGTGTAAGAAGTTTACACATTGGTGAAAGGATGACAGACTCAAATGAAAATCGTTCCATGAAAATGAAAAAATTCAACTATATAATAAAGTATATGCTATAATACATGTTATATATGGTAAGCTTGATCCAGCATAACAGAAAAAATTTGGAGTTGTTGGGATTTGAACCTACTACAATTCCCATATAGTTGCAAAGTTTCTAGCCTCCTTCCATGGAGCTTGGGCAAGCGCGTAGCCAGTAGGGGTCCAGGGGTCAATGAATCTCATCAGGGTGAAACATAAAGTTGTGTGCAAGGTCTTCACATTGCAAGAAATTTGCGGCAGAACACCTCATTTACAGTAAAGTAGATTTTTATGCATTTTAAATAAGAAATGCTAAAAACTTTCTGGTGCTACGTGTGGGCATTAAAATGATTTATAATTCTTTTGGTAGTATTTCTAGCACACAGTTAGAAACTATCATTGTAATGTATGCTTATATGTTTCAAGTGTCAACATATTATGGACAAATGTTTGATCTTCTTGTATTGGTGTTATGTATTTGAGGGAAATTATTTCTCCAGAATCTTTTCGTTATCCTTAAGATTTTTCCACTTTCGGGAACATAGACTTTTGTATTTATGCTTTTTTAGTCATATTAGGGGCCTGGTCCCCTGAAAAATTAAAATCGCTCCTGGAGTTTTGTGTCTAGGAGCAATTTTGGTTCCTATTTGAATTATAGTTAATTTCATTCAATGTTTGATTTAAAGTAAGTTATCTGCGGGCTCTAAAATCAGCAAAACACCGAAACTTCCTGCCGGATTTCTTTGTATAATTCTTCGGATTGATCAGTCCACTGTTTTTCCACAAATCAAACCTTTTGTGGGAAAAGGATTCTGAAGTAGTGAAGATTTGTGGGGTGATTTTGACATGAAAATGATGAATTTTGTGCGCATTTTAGACATCAAAGTTTGCATTTTCCTATCTTTTTGTAACTATAATTTTAAACATGAAGCTGAAAATGTTTCCAGCATGTAACAATACTACAAGTTCTTGTTGGTTGAAGATTCCAAATTTTTGGTTGCTTGCCTAATTTTCGAGTTTTAGAGTTTTTTTTGATAGTTGTTTTTTAATTCATTTAAAATTTAGACCTTTCATCAAAAAAATGAATGTTGAAAAGATTTATTTTCTAGCATTCTAAAATATACAAATGGAAAAATTTTCCCGAATTACTGATTTTTGAATGAAGCAATGAACATTTAAGAACAGTCCATTTTGATTGATGTATAATTCTGACTCCATGCTCCAGATGTATACGAATGTGAAAAAGCTCAGAAGACATAAAATTAAGCATCTGTCAACAAATATGCATTTTTAGCCATTTTAGAAGCTCCAAATCAAAATTTTTGGATGCTACCCACCGAACAATTTATTCCTTTCAGCCTTTTTACTGTTCGAAATATTAGTTCAATACGACCTTGATTGATTAGCCCTTTATTAAAAATATCGCATGTTTATTTTGATTTTGGAAGCTTCATCATTTGAATGATCTCTTTCAAGGTTAAAACATCTTAAAACCTGCTTTTGTTCCATCATGACTGAAGAGTGATGCTCAAATTTGGTGTTATTGAACATTCTCTTCATTCAGAAGGCATATGTTGAAAAAATTATAAATGATTTAGCAGTAAATAATCATAGGATTGACTGGTTATGCTTAATAAAGGTCTATGTGCACAAATTCAATAGGAAGCATTGAGATACATGAAAAATACATCATTTGCAATTATTTCCCCAGAAAATTTAAATTTTCGGTCTGACCCCCTCAAAAAAAATCCTGGCTATGCACCTGATTGGGCTCCCCCAACTTTTCTCTGTCATTTATATGGTGACTACATCCTCTCTCAAAGTATAATCTAAACTAATTACACAGGCACATCATGAAATGATGCAAATGATCATCACCTGTTTCACGCTCTTCAGAACTTGTTACACTTTTTCCTAAACTTGTTACACATTTTTCTAAGCTTGTTACAATTACAATTGTGGTGTCAAAGTTCCAATTAAACATGTTACATAATTGATCTAGATCAATTTTGATCATTCTAATTTGTTATACATTACTTAATAAGTCCCTAACTACAACTTAACCTCTTACACAAGTATGTACAACTGTATGCACCTGTTAAACTTGTCAAAGTAAAAGTGTCTTACCAGTCTGAACTTGTTAAACAAGTTTTGAGTTTGGTTGATTCATGATATAAACTTGTTACACAAGTCATCCATGCAATCTGAACTAATTTCACAAGTCAACACTTTGATATGGACAACTTACATGATTTAACAGTATTATCTAGAGATGTTACACAACTTCAGAAAAACTTTAAAGTACTGAGACCACTTGTTACACAAATTTTTCTCTGGTTGAAATGAACACAAGGGTATTAGTTTTTTTACTACATATATTCTGCACTGGACAAACTTGTTAAACGCTGAGAAAAACTTGTTATCCATTCAAATAGGCTTGTTAAACATCACTATGTAAACCCCTTAAACATTGCAACTGAACCAGTTACACATGTGAAGATTGTATGTTGAGGTGGGAGGAATCGTAAGAATTATTTGTGATTAAACATAACAAATTCATGATTATAGAAATCAGTTTGAATGCTAGGCATGCTGCTGGCCCTGAATTTACCAATCCACCAAAGGAGAACATTGAATGAGTTATCAATGCGAGGTTCTAATGAAATTGAAAAACAGACGTGTGAATGGATTCTTTTTTTCTAGTGATAGTGAGGATTATGCAATAAAGAATCCCTTTTTTGCAAATAGCAGTGATGAATTGAACAAATCTGAATTGATCACACAAAACAAAAAGTTGAAGTCTGAGAGAAAAATGATGTAATGGAATAACATTCAATGAATTTCAAAATCCTGTTGTTTATATGTGCTGTGATCATTGCTGTATGTATTGCAAACAAATGATAGATCAACGTGGTTAACATTACAAAAAGTACCTGGCATCAGAGGATAGAAAAGGGTATGACAATGCAATGTAGTTTGAAAAGGACCATTTGATTCGAAGCCCCTAAGTTAAAAAAAAATTATGAAATGGTTTTAAACTAGCCTAATTTTAGAGTGTTATTTTAATTAATCATTTTTTAATTTTTTGAAAAAGGCAACAATTTATCTATTTTAACAATGTGTAATTTTACTTTGGTACCCCAAAAAGATCACATTCAATAAACACTATGGACTAAAAATACAATACTTGAGAAAAACTGAAAAAAATCTCAAAAATCGTTCAAAAAACAGTAATGTTTGTCTAAAAAGTGTAAAATGTGTTTTCACAGTGCAAAGCATGAAGAAAGTGAACCTTTTGGATCATGTTTTGCCTGGAAGTTTACATTTTTCATCAAAAAATTGACTTTTTTCTGACCAAAAGTATAAGGTTTCTCATGCAGAAAAACAGATGCTGGCAAGTACCAGTGTTTCTTTTTTGAAAGAATTTTTTTCCCAAAGTAATGAAACATGTCAAAATTTTATTGGAAAATTCAAATTTTCTCATATATTTATCATCTAGAATTGCAAGCTGATGATAAAGATATCGAAAAAATTGAATTTTTCTGGAAATTCTCCACATCGTACTCTTCTAAATGGCTTATTTTCAGGAGCTTAGAGTCACTGTTGTAAGTGGTCAAAAAAATGGCTCATGTAAGAATAAACTCTCCCACTGACATCGGGTGGTTTTGAAAAACCAACCTTTGCTTAGTCAGGAAAGCTCGTTCCCCAAATTCCTGACACAATTCATAATCCTGAAATCAGGATCTGGGCAGCATTCCCAACCTGATTAGGAAAGGTGTTCCTGACGTCTTCCTGATCAGGAATGGATGGCTTTCCTGACATGGGGAACAAAGTACAAGCCTTCTGTACTTTTTAGAGATCCAGAAAGCTACAAGCTACTCATCAAATGTATAAAGCATTTAGCCAGGGCATAATCCTAGTTACATTTTCCAGTAATTTGAATGCAAAATGAAGTAAAATCATCAAAAACTGAGAATTTGGGAACTAGATAAGATGGAGTAGTCAACTACAGATTTTTTCATATTTTGGCGAAATATGCCCACTTTAGGCAACTGTAGCCATGTTTGTTCTTAACAAAAGGCTAGATTTGCTGTTTTTGTTTATTGATTCTAGCGTTTGTTTTAAATTAACGTTCTAAAAATTAAATTAATTTCAAACATAATGAAAAATTTTAAAATCAGAAAATTTTAAAATTTACAATTAAAAAATTTAATTGAAATTTTTTAAAATTTACAATTAAAAAATTTAATTGAAAAATTTTAAAATTTCAAATAAACAAAGTTAAGGAAATTAAAATTGAAAATTAAAATTTGTGGCAGTATGGTACTTAAATGTCGAATAAACGCCCCATATTTTTGACATCCAATACAGTGATGCATGGGGAAAGTTTTCCAGCTGGGATGGTCTAAAATGGAGAACTCAAATCAGAGGTAGCCTGATGGTGAACGTTTCCACATATTTAATCAGTTTTAGCATAAGAATGTGTCATACTTCTTAATTAATAAAATGTGAAATCCTGTTGCACAGCGCATTATATGACAACAAATTATTTTTTTGAAGCCATAAGTACAACAAAATCAGAGTATTTTGGAGTTTTGAGGACTTTGGACCATGGTGATCTGAGCAAAATTTTCAAAAAATTTAAAAAAATATGTCGTTCACGTTTGGAAAAGAAAAAATTAGTAGAAAGTGACAATAATAATGAAAATTCAAGGTAGAAAATGAAGCAATACAAGAAAGATTGACCATTTGGATGAAGAACTTTTTCATCGAAAATTGTGAAACAAAATTTAGGTAAGAGGTTGGAAATTTGAATTTTTTTAAAAATTGGAATTAAATTGGAAAATGATTGAAAATTTTAAAAATTATTTTCTAGAATTTCAAAAAAATTTAAATTAAAAACAATGTCAAATTTTAAAGAAATTTAAAAAATTAGAAATTGAAGAATTGACAACTGTTAGCAGCTGACATTTCAGAACTTTATTCCTCAACACTAATCATTAAATTCCAAAACGTAATGATTTTTTTCACTGAAAAATGATCAAAATTCAATTTTAATCTTGGGTTTTTGAGAAAAAAATGTGAAAATTTAGTGATTTCTTGATCAGAAATCAAAAACTTTGAAAATCGATTAAAATTTGATTCAAATTTTAAAATTTGAATTTTTTTTTTGATTTGATGATCAAAGGTGCAAATTCAATTTTTTTTCCATAGAAATTTGATGGGCATTTGTATTATACAACAAATTATATCCCATGACGTGCTCTTCTTGTGGTCTCAAAGCTGTCATTGCAGCTATTTTTTATCCAATCTGATCTCGTTGTGATATTCTAATTGGCCGTTGGAAATCTTTCATTAGGGCCACATAGCCACATATAGTACAGTTTTCATGAAAAGACTGCAACATGTCATCAAAAGAATCATGTGCAAGCAAAACAAACTGATGACGTATAAGTCGTCCTTCACACATGAGAGCAAATAAAACTTGCACGTTTTTCAAAAATTTAATCCAATCAATAGATCAGATATATTTTAGTCATTTTCAGAAAATGTAAGGTTTTTGGTATGGCGTTTGTATTACATAGATTACAGGTTACTGTAGCAGGAATGGCATGATCGAACATTTATTTACTGCAAGGCTGTTTGAAATGAGAAACTTACCTGCAGTTTTTATTCTGTGAAAAAATGACAGAGTGATTTCAGAATGTGTGCAATTTAAGAATTGAACCAATTCTACACTCAAGTCTTATGAACCGTAGAACCGAGAACGATGGGAAATTGAAATGAGTATTTGGACTTTGATTGTTTTAATGTAGTCGACTGGAGATGGTATTTGATAAATGATGAGAAGGAACGATTCTAAGTTATATATCAGTTGGGATGGACGTTTCTATATTTCCCATGAACTCAAAAGATGATTGGACCGATTTGGGTTTCGTAATTTATTGAGGACGTTTATATGTAAAACATACAGAATAGTTTTATAGACCAAATATAAAAAGACGATAGAATATGCAATAGAATAATGATGTAAAACAAGCAGAAAATATTGGAACAGCCAGAAATTATAGGCAGACAGATGGGATAGCAAAAGGGAAAGACAGTGGTCCGTCGAGGAAATGTGAAAAGGGAAGGGAGCGAAAACCGAATGAAAAATAAACAAGAAATGTGGTTTATATATGCAAAAAGATACTTTGCTGAAAATTGAAGAAAAATATAACTTCTTCACCGATTCTATAGGAATACTTGAATTCTCCCAACATCTTATTTTTTTCAAATCCTGTGAACCATTTTCTTCATCAGTTTTTCTTATCCCACCAAAAGGTAGGCATGATTTCTATGTAAATTAGTGCAATGAAAAGTATCTTTAATTATGATTCTATCAAAAGTTTTTAGGTAAAACTTCCTGAAAGTTCGTTCTAAGAGGAGGCGGATTCATAATAATTTTAGTATGTGAAATTACAAGGTTGTGTTACATTATGTATAAACGTAGCGCAAGGCATAAAACAGAATTTTTGTAGGGCAGAATCATTTGGATTTTCAGTCAGGTCATTTATTTAAGACGAAAATAGGGTGGAAAATATCAACTGATTACCTACATTTTTGGTCAATTTAGGCTGTGACATCACGATATAAGCACAAAACAAAGCTTGAAATGCCAAGAAATGTTTAACATGACATATTCACAAAACTTTGAAAGATGAGTGTTGTTATACTAAATATTAATTAAATAGCTCATTTAGACAGGCTTCATGGTACCTACTCATGGTTCTTTTTTAGCAAGAGTCCCATCAGCACAGCCACTAACACTCCCTGATTTGTATTACTTTCTCTTTGCAAGACTAAAACTTTCATTAGCACAGGCTCAATTTTATTAGCATTGTGCTACAAAAGAAAACCCTATTCCAGATTTTTTGTTCAGAAAAACATATAAACCGAAGCAAGAACAACTTGTTTTTTCTAGTGATAAAAATCCAGAATATCTCTCAGTTCCTGGTCCAAAATGCTCTCCTTTGAACTGAAAAATTGATCAGGAGTGCAAACCAAGGTTTTCTTTTTCTCAACTGGTTGATCAATATGACACAGAATTCTAGCAAAAATAATTTCCATACAATCCTCCCATTTCTGTAGAATTCTGTAGAAATAAGCCAGGTTGATCTGTAACTTGGGGAGGAGTTTGATTACACAGATTAATTTTTGGCTGCTCACTCTAAAATTGATAAATTTGCTCAATTTCATTAGAAAAATGATCAAAAGTTACTTTCCTTGTATTATATTCCCTTGATGTCAGTTCCTGACTTCTAAATTGAATTTCTTGAGTTTTGGGCAAGAAATCAAAATTCTGGCTAGAGTAACTTGTTTGGTGCCTAGCATCGAAAAATTTTGATTTCGAGGCCTCTAAAGTGTCGGAAAATTAATTTTTTAGCACATTCTACTGAAACTGCAGATTACGGATCTTTTTTTATCACCGATTGTTAATTATTATCAACGTTTTCATCAAATTTTTTAACTGCTGTTCAACAATTTATAAGCAGCAAAGATATAAAACTTAAACAAAAAAATCAAAAAAAAAATATTTTTAACAAACCCCCCTCCCACCTTATGTAGTCATACAATAAGTGGTGGGCCTTTAGTATGAACATGTGGCCCAAGAAAAAAATCCCCAAGTTTCCCAGGTTTATCAGGTTTCCCAAGTGCTGAAAAAAGCCCCCTGAGTTTCCCAGGTTGTGTAGGAACCTCGTCATTTATATAATGCATGAGAATCGAAGTGGCAAAGAATTCAACTGCAGGTATACCATCTTTTAGTTGGAAATTTTTTATTCCGGCACTTGGAGCCAGAAAAATTTCAAAATTTTGATATTCTAAAATGTAGGGAAATGAATTTTTTCAATATTAATTTGCTGGATAAAAGAATTACTTTTTCATCGAATTCAGTGACTTCACAGTGGGGCAATATATTAAAGTTAGGCACTCAACCAATGTTTTTCATTCCTCGAGTGGAAATATTATATATCATTCTTCCACACTGATAATGCCTGAATCATATTCCAAATGGGAAGAAGTTATGTTCATGAAACACAAAAATGTTTAAATACTGCAAACAAAATTTAAGAAAAGGATAAAGAAAAATCTTAATTCTATTCAATTATGTTAAGAAATACAAGTGCAAACATTTATCTATTATGTATTGATGTTTAAAAGCTGTAACCATAAGATAGAACAAAATTTCTCAACTGTCAACTAGAAATGATTTAAAATCCAGTACTAGCTGCTGGAATCTTTTCAGAATTTTTCATTTTAAAATGCATGAGAATGAATTTTGGAATGGGAAATCCTAAAATGTAACCAAAACAGTCCTGAGGCTTCAGGTTGCACTCTGCAACAAAAAATCCATTCGGAACAGAAGATTGGACTCAGTGATAGTGACCCGTAAATATGCAAGTTAGAAACAAAAAAGTCAATACGACCTACATATAACAATGAATGATAGATGAACTTTTGGTTCAATCTCTATAATCAAAAACACATGTATCCCTGATTATTATCATGAAGAAAACAGCGTTTTGATGCCAACAAAGCAAATACATCACTTGAAAACCATCACCTTAGAGGTTAAGAAAATAAAAACTTAGATGAGGACTCATTGAAATTTTTTTTAATTTTACAGGGTGATCCAGGAAGAAAGACAGAAATATCTAACTTAGATACAGAGGAAAATAAAAACAAATCCAAGGCAGTAATAGAACTAATCAGGGAAAAGACATTAATAATAAATCAATTCTTTTTACAGGCTAATTCAGAGGGAGAATATGCATTCAACGAGACATCTGTGGTACATAGTGAGAACCAAATATTTTTAAATCATTATACTCTTCTTTCACAAATCTAGGTGTTGAAAATAGGTAGCATGGAATCAGAGAGGCTGCAGAAAGAAAACTGTGGCAAGTGGTACTGGAAACTTTTCGGAAAAATGTTTGAAAAAATAGTCAATAAAGTTTCTTGAAATTTCTTTAATTTTTGGCTTTTATGTTTTATTTATGTTTGTATAGAGCATAGTTTTTTTATATTGAGCATAGTTTTTTTGCGCATTTTTCACAGGTCCAAAACATTGCTAACAATGATGGGACTGTTGATCCTGCCGCTGCCCTGGACGTTGTAGATTTGTGATTATTTTTATTTAGAGCCATTAAAAATTTCATTTTTTGTTGCCATTTTTCTTATATACTGTTTTTTGCCATTTAATGTCATTTCTCACTATTGAATTGATTTTATATATTACAAGACATTTTTTAAATTTAAGATGTTCAATTTATTATGCAGCGCATGGACATTATCGAAAAAGGTGGCAACTTTGAATGCTGTCAAGTCAGTATTTGTTCAGGATGAAAATTCACAGGTTGTTTCTGATGATTCCTTTGCCCCATAAAATTAAGTTTCAATCATTTTCGGATTATGTCTAGCCAAGCGATTAATCTAGATGGTAGGTACGTCCTTAAACACTTTCATGTAAAACCATCCATGAATATAATTTCAAAAACAATTTATTCAAATTTTAAAATTCAATCAGGCCAAAAAGAAGGAAGATTGTGTTATCTGACGTGTGAGACATAGCTTTCAGAGTTTGTAACTTTCCAATGGGATATTGACTGATCAAATTATTCACATGAGTTTTTAAGGATGAGACATGGAAATCCTATATGTGGTCAAATGAGGAAACAAGTAGAATGTGCATTTCGGAAGAAACCCTAGTTAGTACAATATGAAATCTTGATTCAAATAGATTTTAGTCTTTCAGTGATGAAAGTGTACTGCAAAATTCATCAGAAAACTTTTGGCATTTTCCTTTTTATAAGTTATCATAAACATTGAAAATCATTGAAAATCATATCATTGAAAAGTGGAGCAGTTCCAAGTAGAATACATAGCTGTATTGTTTAATAATTTGCTTAACCCTTTACTAACAGACTATTGTCATTTCAGTTTGCAGTGTTCCGGAGAGGTCATAGGCTAATAGATGTATTGTATATTTTGATTTGCATTTTTTTGAGCAGCTTGATCGAATGGAGCTAGTTTGAACGCTCTAGCTGTAAAATTGATTGAGTTATTGAAGTTTGAAGTTGTTGCTTGGATCAACACTATGTGTCAGCTGATAGTGTTGAGTGTCACTTCTGACACATGGTTTATTGGTTTTGAGGCCTCATTTTCCAAAGTACGGAATGCTACACTGAGGGTCAGGGATTCTTCTCATGCTTGGTGACCTCTTAAGTATGCATTCTGATGCTTGGTGCACATGCATATCCATAGTGTCACTACGCATCAGATAGTCCTCTGACGGATTGTGATTCCAAGTAGAATACATAGCTGTGTTGTTTAATAATTTGCTTAACCCTTTAGGAATAGACTATTATCATTTCAGTTTGCAGTGTTCTGAAGAGGTCGAAGGCTGATAGATGTACTGTATATTTTGATTTGCTTTAATTTTATTCATTGCTCATATTGTTTATTTTAATTGTTGTTTATTGTGTTTTGATTTTTAATTGATTTGTTCTCGTTAACAATAATCTCAATCAGCATACAGTTGAGACTGTATTGAAGTATGAACATGGAAAAAATTGAGTGGTGAGTTGTTGAATATGTGGCTGTCTGCATCTCCCTAATCAAAATTCTGTAATTAGACTTCCTCAGAGTTTGCTCAAAAGACATGATGTTATGACAAAAAATTTATTTAAAATCCCCAGAATATGCCAAGTTTTTGGTGTTGCAGTGTCAAAGTGCAACAAGGGACCTTTGTTGCTCAATCTGGAAAATGAATATTTCTATAATAAGCATGAAAAATACGTCTATTTGATTAAAAACAAAGAAAAATACTTCTATTTGATTAAAAACAAAATCAAAAATTGATTAGATTACTAGATTTATAGCATTAAAATGATATTCACAACTTTATAATTATTTTAAATAACTCTTGGTCTAGTGAATCAACTTTTGAGAATAATGTACTTTTTAAATCAGCATCAAAAACACTACATTTTAGCAGAAAACAGAAAAAAATTTCTGGAATTCAAGAAAAATGTGCATATTTGTACCTGTTCATCTGAAGTAACTTGACCACTGAATAACTTTTTTCATGGTCCCTCTCTATTGTTGACAGTCTAATTTTGGATTCAGCATAAAAAACTAATCTTCACTCATGTTTTTTGCAACTTTTAGTTCAAAATCAAGTTGAAAATTCAGCAATTAACTCAGAAGTATTGTCCACATTGAATCCTTAGAGTTGATGCTTCAAAAAAAGATCAGTACTTTTTGTACCCAAGAATTGATTTTTCAGGAAAATATTTCCTATGAAAATTTTCTATGTGTAGCAATATTAGTTTTGACACAGGCTTTATTCATTCCACTAAAGTTTACCTCATTTCAGAGTTTTTTTATCAGTTTTAGTGAATTTTTGTCTGCTCCAACACTTCTTCCTCTAGGTCAAAAAATGACTATAGGACCAAGAGTCCAGCAGGCGTAACAAAAACCTACGACTTAGGACAAATGGAACAAGAAATAGAGCGAGTATGAGCAGAAGCATTATGTCAGTGCTAGAACGGGGTTGTGAATAGTTATATGTTCCAGGCGCAAATTGCAAAGGGCTCAAATGAGCCAACAGTTGACAAAGGCTGGCAACCCTGGGCACCCCAGCAAACAGGAGGTGGACAAGGCACTTCAGGCCTTGATAGACATCAAGATCAAGGCTGCCTTGGAAGGCGCTGGTCAAGGGCTGTGTGTAAGGGTGGCAAAAGATGATCTGAGCTTCTCCCACTGCGTCATCGACTGCTGGGGATGGAGATCAGGATGTGACACTGAGTGTTGACCAACTAGGAGCCACGGAGCAGCCAAAACGTCTAACATAGGGTTGATAGAAGGAGGACATAGGTGCTCCTTCATAGTCAGTGTTACTGGGTATATCTTGTTGTTGCTTAGAAAAGGAAAATGATGGAACACCAACCATCACTGTTCACCCTGGATAGGGTGGACAGATGTTTTTCTGAACTAATTTGCATAATTAATATGCAAAGAGGTCTGGACTTAACAGGTTGGGATTTTTTTTTAAGTCCAGACTGAGAGCTACAGCAGACAGGGGCAGTACTGGTACCTTGAGTGAGTAAGCTCATAGGAGAGACCAGAAGTGAGCATCACGTGTTGGTCACAGCACTAGTAGCCTCTACGATGACAAGTGAGAGCCCAAAAAAATGTTGATTTTTCCAGTGCGATGCGAAGTGCAAGAAAATTTTTTTTATTCCTAAACTTTCATAAATTTTACCCAACGGCTATGAGTAAGAAGAGTAGAAATTTTCCAAAAATACTTTCATGAAACTTATGAATTCAATTAACGTTGAGAAAGGAGTGATTGCTTCAAAAAGTTTAGAAAGTTGATCTGTTGATGTCGCTAAAAAATGTAGCACGGAGAATCTGGGGATCTTCATTAAATGTAAAAATAAAATAAAAGTTAAATACAAAGATGAAGATGAGATATATAAAGAGAAGATTACTAAAAAAATGAGAGAATGATTAAAACTATTAAAGGCATACCTGTACTTGGGGGGGACCCCCCCCCAACTTGTTGGCCAACCCTGTACCCAAAATCATTCCCCCCCCCCACTTTGGAAAAAAAATTTCAAAAAAGTGTATGTTTTTTGGCCTTTTTTGGGAAAAATTTCGACTTTTTCCATACCCCCCCCCCCCCTCAAAATTTCGGATTTACCCCCCCCCCCCCCAACTGGTCGGAGGTCTTACAGGTATGATTAAAGGTTATGGTAAATGAAGGTAGACATGTTAAAAGTCACGCCTCAGCTAGGTAATAGAGAACAATGATTATTAAGGGGATAACCACATCAAAAATTTCGAGATTCGGTCCCTCTAAAATGCACCAAAATGCAATTCTCTTATTCAATCTCCGAAATTTTCTTGCCCCAAAACAGGAAAACAGTGTTTCTAATTTTAAAAAATCGGAAATGCAGAAAAAAATGTTGAGCTTTTTCGCTAAATGGCAAAAAATGTTGGCGGTTAGAATTTAAAAAGGTACATTTTGGAAGGTCAAAACTTATATATTATCCAGTGTCAATAATTATTATTATAATGGTCTTTTTGCTTTAATGCAGCCGAGGCGCGACTGTTAGCATGTCTACATCACCCAATAGTTAGCATTTAATAGTTGATGCCATCTAGAATTAAAAAAATCTTTTTGTGGTCTCTCATAATTTTTGAATTTTGTGAACATAAACTTTACATTTGGAAAATGATCAAAACATCCTTGTATGTGACCATTGGCTGATGTTTTTGCCACTTGGAAGACATCATTTACGAGGTAAACTTAAATTTATGGGGTTAGGCTACATGTTTTTCCCTAAATCCTGGGGTCTTAAAGAAGTAAAAAAGCCCAAAATTTTGAAAATTTTACCGAAAAAAGCCAAAAAACTATTTTTTGCCCGATTGTCCGAGTTGAGGAGATAGTCCCAAAATTTGGGCATTAGGTCCGGCCAATCTTGCAATCCCTCCAATCCCTCAATTACAGCTATGTTGAAGGAATCAAAATATTTGTTGCTTTCGAATTTTAGTCGTATGCTTCATATATGATTTTTGCATTTTGAGTCAGTATGGAAAATGATTGAATTGACTAAAAAATTATGCCGTCTAGAAAATAAATGTCAAAATAATTCATTTTTCCTGCGTCCTAAAATATCTAAAAAAAATTTACTCCACGCCAAAATCATTTCTATGATTCTCACTTTTTTGTTCTAAACTTTGAGACAGCATTAACTTCAAACTAATTTTCTAGCTGGTTAACTGACTCAAAATATCAGCTCATTTCTCAAGTCTTAGCATCATTCTAGGCTGAAAAATTCAACCTTGGATCATGGAAAGTGTGTTGGAAAGATTTATTTTCCAACATTGTTATTATGTTGAGTAAATCTGAAAATTCTTCCTGGGCTTCGTGCCAGAAGAGAGGGTATGTAGGTCCTGTGTTCACCTCATCAGCCAAAATGATCACTGAACAGTCTGTTCACCTCAGCTAAAATGGTCACTAATTTCTAGACTATTTGGGTTTTTTGCTGCAGTTTTGTAATTTTTTGTTATTCATCACTTGAGAATTCTATTTTTTTCATTTGTCGTAAATTAGTGACTGCAAAAACATTCAAACAAGCTCCAAAAAGTATAAATGAAGCATATGCAGATGTTTTTAAGCCAAAAAACAGCTCGGCAAAAATGACTCAAAGAATTTTGGCCTCTAAAAAGTTCATGTGAAAAAATAGTGATTTCTGCATTTTGCTATACTAAATTTTGACGTGTGTGCAGCCAAATTTTTTGGCCTATAGTTACATAATAATACAGCTTAAGACTGATCAATTTTCTGGATGAAGCTGTAGAAGTTCCGGTTCAGAGATGCATAAGCATTTCTATGCATTTTCAAAAAACAAGTTCATACATTCCTGACATTAATTTTTCATTTTCTCTGAACCAAATAGACGGAAAAATACCAAATATCGCCCAAAAAAGCCCAACAATAGCATTTCTAGTGCTCTAACCTGATTTTTGATCGAGTTACAATCACTTTTTCCTTGAGGAAAATCCTAGTTATAGGCTATGCTTGTAACAAATGTCTGTTTTCGTAAAAATGAAAAAATTTTCCAGTTTTGGTGTGTGGAACTAAATTTATATATGCAACCGAATTTTCTCCTCCTGTTGAATGTTGAATTGCAATTGGCTGAATGCCAAGAATGCTCGATTGATATACTATATCTATATTCTGTGTGCAAGCGGTTTTTATGTTTTTCAATTTATGTTTATATTATGCAAGTCAGGTTCTGATTGATCTTTAAAATTTTTAACACCATCAGTTACATCGTTAACCGAAATCATTCTTCGAAATTTTAAATAACCAAATTTCAAAAATTATACGAGGTCCAAAAAATGCAGTTTCAGAGAAACGTTTTTCCAACACGAAAATTAATTTTTTGGGGGTTATAAAACAAGTCTTAGTTGTGCTGGTTTCATCGGTTAAAACAACTGGAAAAAGCTGGAAATTTACATGTTTGAGAAATTATTTTTTTCGATGATTTTGGTTTTCCTGACTGTTGGGAAATATTCATTATAGTTGAATTGAATTTGCACATCAAAAATTAAGAAAAAATGTCATTTTGAAACAGTGTTTTTTCTGCACTGCGGTTTTTTCCCCGGGCCTTTTCCTCAAATGGGGAAGAGGTTGAGATTTGTTTCCAATTTTCTCGAAGTCGTTTTTCGCTTAAAAATGCTCATACATGCTTTATTTATGTATTTTTGAGCTTGTCCAAACTTTCTGCTGTTTTTTAGAGCTGTTAATTCATTAAAATTGAGGGATCAATCGAAATTTTTGAGTTTGATCGAGTTCTAATTTACAAGCATTGTGGAACAAATTTTCCAGCAAACTATCTAAAAGCATAATGACTTTGAATAACATGAGAAATCGGCGGTCAAGTCCTCTATGATGACAAGTGAGAGCCCCAAAAAAATATTAATCTCTCTGGCTCAAAGCGCCGGAAAATTTTTTTGGGTATTGGCACTCTGCGACGCTAGAAAATCAATTTTCTGAACATTTATTTCAAGAATTAGATTCGAATTTTGTGTTCAAAAGTCGTAATTTCTAGAATTTTATATTTGAAAAATTTTAAAACCAGTTATTTATTAGCAAACTCTCATGAGCTTGGTGGAAAAGAAATGAGTAAGAAGAGTAGAAATTTCCGAAAACAACTTCCATGAAGCTTTTGGATTGATTTTACGTTAAGAAAGGAATAATCGCTTCAAAAAGTTCAGAGACTTGACGTATTGATTTTTCTCAAAAAATGTGTGAAGGAAAAACTGTGAATCTTCATTGAATATCAGGATAAAATATTGAAGATTACCAATTAAAACATGAAATAATACGTTTAAGATGATGAAAACTTTTAAAGATTAAGTGATAAGTGAAGGTAGATATGTTAGAAGCCGCGCCTAGGGTAGGAAATATAAATAATAATAATTATTAAAGTTCGTGCCTGAAAATTTTGAGATTATGACCTTCTAAAAACCAAAATGCAACACAAAACACATGAATCAAAAAATTCTGAGTTCTGTATGAAGCCTAAAAAGTCTGCACTGTGCAGAAAAAACGCTGTTTAGAAATGAAAGTTGATTTTTTCAATCAGAATTGATGAAATCACTGATTCTTTTAACTGAATACAGACAGAAACTTTAGTTTGAAAACAAGAAAGTTGTTGAACTTGATGTCCTTCCTCACGCTGAAAACTTAGCAGAATTTGGTGCCTGGTAAATCAACGGAAAAGTTTCGTTTTTGTGGAAATCTTTTTTTCCAGTTCAAAATTGATAAAGTATATGCTGTTTCTGCCCGACTATGAATGAAATTGTACCAGTTTGAAAAATCGATATTTTTTAGGTCTTTTTCGAGTCAAAGAGTATTGAAATAACTAAATTCTGCCTACCAGAATCTATCAGAAATCATATTTTGACATGAACATTAGTGATGTATCGCGTAGAGATCAGACATGCACAGCAAAAATTTTCCAGGTGGGAGGGTCCTTGGACTTTTTATCCAGGGGGGCAGGGTGAGCAAAAAAAGAAAAAAAAGTTCTGCAAGCCTGATTTTCATACAAAATATGCACAAAAATAATCAAAAAAGCTGTCTTGGAAAAAGTTCAGGTTTGACGTTTTTTTTTGGGCCAGGGTGTCAGGTAGGACGGTCCGCTACCCCCCCTATGTGCATGTATGGTAAATATGTATCGGGTCCAAAATTTTGAAAATATCGGACCCGGGTCCAAAATTTTAAGAATATCGGCTCGGTTCCAACCAAATGTTTGGGTAATTTCGGGTCTCATTCCAGGTCCGGATCCCCCATATCTCTCTAAATCGGTCACTCGGACCCAAAACAAGACCGGAAATTACCCAACCATTTTGATGGACCTGGACCCGATATCCTTGAAATTTTGGACCCGGACTCGATATTTTCAAAATATGTTACCCCATACATCTCTAGTATCAGCCTTTCTAATTACATATGAAAGAATACTAATTTTCAGCTTGTGATATCTAAAAAATCCAGGTAAAAAATGTTCACCTGTCTGATAATTTGTTTTTAGCTCATGTCGAAAAATAATGATGAAGTAGTATTTTCAAATCGAGAAAAAACTATTCTTTCAATATGAAAATTATTTTTTCCTGCTCATATAATGATCGAGGAAACAAGTGGATTTCACCAGTAAATAGATCGAAACGCATGAGTTTGAACTCTGCATTATTCTTGAAAATTTCTTTTCTTTCTTACGTCAAAAACTACGTGTACAGCCAAACTTGTCTTGTCCAAATTCAGAAACAGTTTTATTTGGAAGTTCAAATCCATTGTTTCTGAATGGAAATTGAGAGAAGCACCACTTCTGTCAAACATTCATGAGTTAAAAAAAAATCTGTTCCGGAAGTGGAACACTGCAAAAATCGTTGATCATACACATGGCTAGCCATTACCTCTGGTCGGCAAAATACTGAAAAACGTCATTTTTTGAACAAAAAGAGTTTGAAAATATCAAATTTCTCGGCGATTCGCGTCATGAGTTCATTTTTTACATTTTCGAGACAAAAATTACTATTTTTTGAACCGTTTTCGGACTTTCTTGGTTAAAAAATCGAGTTTTTTTTAAGGATCCCTACTCTAAAATTTTGCGGCATCAGTGACCGCGGCCCCAAAAAAAGTTGCAAGACGTTGGGGGCTCTGTTACATGCGTGTATGTTCGGAAGCAGAGGTCGCCAAGGTCAGATTTTTCAGGTAGGGGTAAAGTTGAAAACTTGCAGGAGTAGTATAGCTAAATTTAATTTAAATGTGTCTTTTTGTTTCGAAACTAGGCAGCCAGTGATCGATTTTAATGACTTTAGGTAGGTGTAATACCCCCTCATACCCATCCCCATGGGGCACTCTGTTCGGAAGTATTGTTATGATTTGAAAAATTGCGGAACCTGGCGCGTAATATGTTCATCTTTTTGTGTTCAGTGCGTAATATGTTTATGCTTCTGTATTTAGTGCGTGAAATGCTCATCATATTTTTTGCTTTTGTGGTCCATAGCTTAATTTTTGATGGTTATGGGAATGGCAAATGTGGTCACAAACAGTTATTGGCTGATTTTCATTTAAACATGACTGGAAGTTGATCAGCCAGTCTGTGTTTGTAGCCTCTTGAGCCTCTTCATCCAATTATTTGGAGCTTAATGATGTTGCATGATTAATCTGTTATTGATTATTCGATTGATACTGGAATGAGTAAGTTATGGTAAGTCATGGCACTGATCGAATCAGAAGTTATTCGCTCGATTATAGTCCATTTATCTTGAAATAATAGATGCAGCGGAGGCCCTACAAAGTTCTCTTTTAAAAATGGGGTACTAATTAAAATATTTGAGTGATTCTTTGTTAATCATGATTGAGTTTGTGCAATGATGGGTTATCACAGAACTTACTGTCATTTGAGGGAATCGTATTTTTTGGTTGGTTGTCTGTTTTCTTTATGAGATTGATATGATTTTTGTTGTTTCGCCCTTATTTATGAAAGATTGTGTATTTCTACCTGTAATTTTCTTCTCGAACTTCTCTTTAAATTTTCTCACTTTAAGTCATTGGCACATGTGCTAACGTCTGAAATTTCTAATAGTATGGCTTTGGTTTCATTAGCACCGTGCTTAAAAAACATGATTGGAGATGGAGATATACATCTCTAAGATTCTTCAGGGGGAGAATTTCAGCGAGTGAGTGAAAAACTTGAAAGAGAGCTACAAAAGCATGTTTTTTCATGCAAAATTTGTATATCAAGTCAGGGTTTTTTCCACACAGTGCGGATATTTTGGGGTCATGCGTCAAATTTTTGGAGTTTTCCGCATGGAACGGAAACCTTTTTAATGTTTTTATTGGTTGTTAATGGTGCTGCGGAAATTTTACTGGTCGATTTCCGCAAAATGCAGAATGACCGGTGCGGAAAAACCCAATTATTAAGTTATCAGAAAAATTTCTTTCAAAAAACTACACGAGCTCCGGACGAGGATATTAAAAGGGTCTCAGGTAGGTGGGTTTACTACACCGTACCTCCCACTGAAAACATGAGTGGATTGAATAGTAGGACCGGGTCAAATCAGAATACTCTCTTGAAAAACAACCCGTTTTTTGAGACTAAACCCATCTCAGTTTTTTATTTGTTAGCAGCATAATGCACAAATTCAGCTGTTTGAGAAAGGATTTTCTTACTGTTATCTAAACTCTCCACTTATTTGTACTCTTGTGGCTTCTTGTCTGAGAAATTTTCATATTTTCTTGTAGTTGTTAGTATCCACTAAATCTTTCTGCAGCAATTTTTGCACGTTAGTTTTATGGTCATTTTTATTGCCTTTCAAGGTGCAGTGCGTTTTTTCCAACTGATTGATTTTTGGCATATCTATTTTAAATTTGTTTCTAATGAACACATGCCTGCATGTGGCTTCTGCTCGATTGTTTACCTAATTCTAATTTCTAATTGCTTTCGTGATGACCTACATCATCAATTTCACATTCAAAATGATTAGGCAAAAAGCAGAACTTAGCTACATTGTTTCAAAATTTAAGGTGTCATTCGAAAAGGCAGTTGAGCCATAAACTTGATTTTTTTCAAAAGCATAGTTTTCTACAAACTACATAAAAAATCCTCCTTTTTTCTCCGGGCTATGTCTTTTATATCAATTTTGTATCATACGCACATTTTTTTCCTTTATTAATTTTTTGCATCCATTATCCTGTCCACCTCTTACGCCCATTTTCTCTGTGCATTCTCATTTTAACCTGATCGACTTTTTCCAGACGTGCATTTTTCACGTTTTTTACAACCATTATTTGGTGGGCCACTTTCATCTATTTTCCCACTCATTGTAAAGGCCCTGTCATACTTCGCCGCGCGGCACCGGTTGTCCTATTCATACTAAAATGCGGCGCCGGCCGGCGCCGCGCGGTACCGCTTTTGAAGTATGAATAGGTTTTTGTAATTTTTGTGGCGCCCCATCAGGTTTCAACTAAACCAATACACATTTTTTGAGAAGAGCAAAATCCAAAAGTAAAAAAGCGGTGTCGTACGGCGCCGCGCGGCGAAGTATGACAAGCCACTGCGCGGCGCCGCCTGTTAGTATGAATAGGACAACTGGCGCCGCGTGGCGCCGGCCGGTACCGCACGGCGCCGCGCGGTGAAGTATGACAGGGCCTTAAGTTTAGGCATCGACTTTTTTTCAGCCTTTTATTCTCTATTAACACCACTGAGTTATATTTTCAAGGCGGGCATTATTGGAGTCCACCTCTTTTTTGTAACGGAATCTTTTTGCATAGAAAAAATTTGGGGCTGTGCAAAAACACCAAAACACAAAACGCAAAAACACTCCCCTATCTTTTAGTTTTATTTATGAGCTTCAATATACGTTTATTGCTTTTTTCGTAGCTGTCATTTTGTGCACCAGTTATGCATCTATTTCTCCATCGCATTGTCATTTAAAGTTTATCGACTTCATCAACTTATTTTTCTGTTTGCTATACCTGAGTATTAATTTGACGACACGTCTTACCTTTTCCAATGTTAAAAATTTTTCTGACTATTCCCTGTCTATTTGTTGCTAGTTTTATTTTCCCTTCAGTTTATCATGTTGCATTATCGATTTTTTTCACTAGCTCTGTGGTTTTCGTCAATTTTATTTTTTATCCAGCGTTTTTTTGGACGATTTATCTCCCAAGTTGTGCCTCTTTTTTTCTCCATTGCTTTTTTAGTTATTCATGATACTTCACTCTTAAGTACTTTTTTTAGGATGAACAAGAATGTACAGTGAACAGAATAAATAAAACTAAAATGAACGTGCATAATTTTTTTAATTATTGAATTAATTAGGTTTTAGATTGGACCAGACTGATGAAGAATCATGTTGACACCAAAAATGAGCTAAGAATGACTGATCTAGTGCAAAATTGGGCAAAAAAATCAAAATTAAACCAATATTATGCTCATAATAAGCTCATTAGCCAGAAGTAACAAACATGGTACAAAATTGTAGACATTATGAAAATCTTCATTCCGAACTTTGAGCACAATGAGCTAAACTTTAATAACTGACTGATAAACTGATCACTAATTACTGAGAACTTATTTTTGCAACTTGATTCGACAATTTTTACAGTGAAAATCAGATTCACCAATCATGCAAATTAGCTCCTCAAAATTTAAACAGTGAAAAAAACATATTCACATTATTTTAGGATTCATGAACAAAATTACCTGAGTCTATTCAAAATTTCTACTATTTAAAGGGCTCTAATTAATTTTGCTATAGTGAAAATGACTAAGAGTTTCTGCAAACGAGCAAACTTGACGACTGCAAATGGGATGAAGGCACATTCTAGAGCCAAATGATGCCTTGAGCCAGAATATTATATTCTTTTTGCTTCCTAGAGCACTGAAAAATGCATCTTTTCATCGATCCTTAGGTAAGAACACCTCGAACATCTGCAACTTCTCAATCCGTTAGCATCAAGAATGCTCAAAAATTTTTCTGTGAGGAAAAACCCAGCACAAAGATGAAAAATGAATGGTTGGGCACCTGATGTTGCCAAGGTTGGAAATCTACGTGGGGGGTAAAATTCTTACTCCTTTTATCGTTCGCTGTGTCAAGTCGGAGGAGGTGCATATCTCCGTGGTTCTGCCAAGACAATAGGTTACAAATCACTTATTCCCCAATAACAGTCAATTTCACATGTTGGTCTCAGAAAATGCACCAAAATTGTTTTTTCACACTGCATCCCCGACATTTTCCTCCTTTTCCGAACATATCTTCTCCCAAGAACTACAATTTTGGAAAAATCAGTGGATTTCCCAATCAGTGTTTTTTCAGCACAAACTGTTTTGCACGGTGCATAAAAATTACCAAAAAAGTTTTGCACGAGCAGAAGAAGTTTTGCACAGTGCAAAAAAAGACTGTTCCCAATCCGAATTACAAAATTGAATTCCGCATGTGGCCCCACAACATTTTCCAGTATTTTTCGATTTTACGGCCTAGAGAACCATTTTTGCGATCTCAACAAAATGTCTTTCCACATGGCACACAAATACAAAAAAAGATTTTCTGAGCCAAAAATGTTTGTCTCGTACAAAAAAATAGTGGTGCTCTGCAGCTGTCAATTTTTACAATTTCAAAAATCAAGATCATTTATGCAGTATTTCAAAACTGTACACACTCTAGACGTATTTTTCATATGAATCAGTGTTTTTTTGTACAAACCTCTTTGTATCTGAACAAAGATCAGCCAAAAGTACGAAGTACTTTGAACGAAGAAAATTTTTTTATACACTGAAAATAACTACTATATTTAGCGTTTTTCTGTACAAACCTTCTTCCTGATAGCACTCCAGTTCATGTCCTTCAAAATCATTTTACAAATTAAGAAAATATACTCATACTCTCATAAATCTGAAAACCTTCAAGTTAAACATGATATTTCTGACAATTATTTCCATGATGCTTCTGAATCAAAACCTCGTTTCATGTTTAAAAGTCACAAAGAAGTTGGAAAATTTGATTTTGACCTTCAGAAATGCACCAAAATTTGTCTTTTCCATACAGAACCGCCAACATTTTTCTCCAGAAAGCACGATTTGTAGAAAACTGGTGGATAGAGTACTGTAAAGAATTACAAAACCTGGCGCCAAGTGTCGGGAAATTTTTTTGGTGATTTCTGATACTAGAGCATTTTCTGACCAGATAACATCAATAAAATCTCTTTGTACTTTTTATAAAGATTGCCAAAAAAATCTTTGTATGGAGCAAATAATATTTGTCTCGTACAAAAAAAAACAGTGGTACCAATTAAGATATAATATCTCTAAATCGTTTCAGGACCAAAAGGCTCAAGTCAAACCAGACTTGAAGCCAGCGATCACAAACAATAACAACACATGGCACAACTATCAGTGAAATGCAACATGAAATTTTTACATCGAGAAAAACATCCATCAAATCAACAAGAAATTATGAACAAAATAAAATGAGATTTAACATGTATAAGCTCGTTACAAGTATGGCACAATAAACAGCAAAAAATCTAGACAAATGAAATATTTTTTTAGTTTTTTGATTTTTCGAAATTTATCAACAAAAACAACATAACAAACAATGAGACTGGATGTAAAACTCAACTTCAAAATCGTCATCGCTGAACCCGGTCTCATCACACTGTTGGTCACTGGGCGGTTCTGCATCATCCCTTTTCTTCACCTGATTCTTCAAATTTCGTTTCGTAGGCATAAACCGTTGAGTGTCTCTAACCGATGCGAGAAGATGATGCTGCTGAAAAATTAGAGGCATATATATGTTTGCACCTCTCATAACAAAAAAAACGGCGTATGCGGTTCATTTCTGCATGCAAACTCTCAATTCCTTGCTCATAAAACATGCCACAAGATTGATGACGCTTGACAAATTCTGGCACATGATCTGTTAACATGTGAAGTTTCACAGTAGTTGTCCAGTCCGGAAGTCTTTGGCCATCATCTCTTTGAGGCATCGGCAATATTCCTCTAATTCGGTGATGTCTTGATCGGTAAGAAAGCCAGTTTTGGTCGTAAATTTGAAAATTTTCCAAGCATAACGAGGGCATCATAAAACAATAGCTGGTACTCGCAGTGGCCTTCCAGGCATTTTGTCAACAATTTTGGTCCATTGATCTCGTCGGTGATCTTAAGCATCTTGAAAACATGGTTTCCAACAAAGCTACCAGAATGGTATGCTTTGAGGTTGACACCCAACGAATCTAAGGCACAAAAAAGATTTTTTTGGCATTTACCAGTGGGATACTCCAAGTTTTTATTGAGCTTATCTGATTTAGTCTGATATTGCTCATGTGTTCCTCTTAGCATTGTTGATTGTTGATCAAATTCTTTTATTCTGTCCGTACACATCTGGAACAATAGCTATGAAATTTAATCTACATGTTGGATGAGGAAATTTAATGAACAATGCTCAGAGGTTGAAGGAATCAGAATAAAAGTAAACCAGAAATACACTGGTAGTAAGAACATTCTCAAAAAATTGCTTTCAATTCTGGTATACAAAATATTGGACTTTTTAGATACATGCATGCTGAATTTAGATTTTCAATCTTATACAATATTGGAATTAGAACAAAAACTCCAAGTTTTTGGCGATTTTCTTTGTGAGAATATAGATTTTTTACTGATGTCTTGTTCTGAAGTTAATTCAACTTCACCACAAAAATCGATAGGTTTTTTGGAACAAATTTTCATTAAAAAAACGATTTTTCCCATTTTGTCTGAAACAAAATCTTTAGGTTTTATAAACTCCGAACATGAAAATTTTCGTTTTTCTGACAATTACCTTAAATTCCTGAAAATGATTGGGACTGCTTCAATAAAATGATCAGGCACTACCTGCAAAATAGCCGAAATGTCATTCTGGACCGGCAGTCGAAGCAAAGAAATTGATTTGAATTGGCCATTGACATTTGATTTTTCGTAAGATTTAGGGAGCAAACCACATGAATCATATTCGGACATTTGCAGCAGTAATTGAAGCTATTGCAGTGCTCTCTGAAAAGTGGGAAACTTGAAAAACAAAAATTTGAAGAACAATGCTTAGAAATTTTTGTGGGCTTAGCATTTGATTCCAAGCAAGTCGTAATTGTCATTTCCAGCTTTTTATAAACACGAATGTCCTCTTCTAAATTTCTAATTTCGAGATTAAGTGCTTCAATACGATCCAAAATTGCCACTTAATTCAAATATTTCATAAAAGAAATAATATATATGTATAAGGGCCATGCCCAGGATTTTTTCATGTGGGGAGGGGCGGACTACATTTTTTTACTGAATAGCCTCAAAAAATGTTGATTTTATGTGACACATTGTGTGCATGCTGCCTCAATGGGGGCGAAGCCGCCCCGCCCCCCCCCTCGTGCAAAATCAATGTTGTAATTTTTCGAAAAGGAATCGTTTTGCCAACTAATCTGTGATTCTAAAATACTCACCTGCTAAAGCCTGAATGGAGGTTTCTTTCTTCATATCCTTCTTTTCATATTAATAGTTGAATTCTGAGGATAAATCGATTTTCTTACAGAGAATTCTTATCTGTCTGAAAAAATCATTGAACAGACCAAGAGGGATACTGGTGGTACAATATTCTCAGAATTGATCAAAAATAGGGGATATTGAGTTTGTGAATGAGCTAGCTTATCGGGACAAATGTTTCTTGGTTTGTAACTTTTATCCAATATACTTATCTTTTCCAATCCAGTCCTTTTGAGATCATTAAGTTGAATAAGGCAAAAAATGCAGGGAAACAATGATGCAGGTCCTTGATGGCCATTGAAATATGATGAAAACATTGTGTCGCCGACTAAAAATAACTCGATTCCTCTTTCTTCAATATTTCCATCAGGCAATTTGTACGATAACTTCAGTGATTCACAAATTTTTTGTACTTGTGGTGATAGTTGACTGAACGCAGCTCGAATATTTTCTGCTTTATCTGACCCTTCAAAAAAACCAATCAACTTAGTATTATGGACACTGTTGGGTTTAGAAACATTCAAAAAGCTCAGAGTTAATTTTGTGGTTCCACCACCATTGTCACCACCAATCGCGATCCAAATTTTGCCATTAAATCTTTGGTCATCTACAGTGTCCCTATTGTAAGTAATTTCGGCCCAACACTCTTCAATAAAATCTACTGAATTAGTTATGACCAAGAGAGGTTTTTCCACTTTTTCCTGTTTTTCAGACACTGATATTATTGAAAATTTTAATTCAGACTTGACCTTCCTGTTTGCTGTCTCTTCAATTGCCTTGTATGTTGGAGCAAGGTAATCGAAAACCAATTTTGGACATAAATGACTTTATTTTTCGGTAATCACCCCAAGAAAGTCCTGAAAAATTGGAAAACAGTAATTAGTGTTGTTATCTTTATTGTAAATGACAGAAAATCCAAAATTTTTGAAAAAGTCAAATGAAGAAGAAATTGGAAATAATTTTCGAGCTGACCACATATTGAGTAACCGATGAAATGTCAATAAAATTGATTAGCCAGTGATTAGATGATATACAAGCATAAAAATTTGAGAAACTGATTCTGACTTACCCAAACAGAGCTTGAAATCGAGTGAATCTGATGGGCTAAGTCGTAAATCCAAGCCTTTCTTCAATATAGATCGAAGATATTCCTTAATTCGGCTATTTTGTCGCAAAAAATCAGCTAAAGTTGTGCATAGCTTTCAGTGCAATGTTAAAGCATTTAGTAGTATGCAAAAACATTTAGTATATGCATGCAGATAGTAGTATCAGTACCTGAGTACCATTCATTGGTACTCTGGTAAAGCCTCATAATCCTGACATCAATTGTTTTGATGACTTTCATGGATATTTTATAAGAAAAAGATGTTTTGGAGCTTTTTTGAAATTTTCGCTCACCCAACCACTCACTCATTTGACAAAAAGTCTGTGGACCCCTGGAAAATTGTTGCTGTACATGTCTACTAGAGATCATATGCATCCGAATTGAGATGAAATTCTCTTCGATAAGTTTAACTATCATGGATGTGTGAATTCTTTAGTAGGAAAAATTGGAACATTCCAGCTGTTCAGCTTAGTTTGGGTTAGTAGAATACAAAAGTATTTAGTGGGATGCAAAAGCTGAACTAAACAAGTCAAATCTGTTCAGGACAAAAAATTTACCACAAAAATACATAATAATTCCAAATAATTAAAATTATGCATATCTGTGGAAAATTCTTGCCGACCAAACCTATCCAATGCTGATACACAGATGGCATTATATAGCCATAAGGATTGACATAATCAGCTGTTATCAATAAGTAGTTCTCTTACCTAAACACATTCCAATATCGGGAACAAGATTGCCCCTGCACAAGTGAGTCAAAAAATCGCCTAAATTATTTACTCTAATATCTTTGTCACGTTGGTGCATCAATATTGAAATAGCTTTGCCTCGTTCCAATGTTGCGTGGTAAATTGCATTTAATTTGGAATCAGTTTTTATTATTGCTAATTTCTTATCATTCTTAAATTCAACAATAATACCTTTATTATAGTCTGGTTTATTCATTACATAATCATGATCCTGAACATTTTTCTGCAAAATTACTGCTTCGAGTTTGAGAATCTTTTCTTTCTGATTGTAAATTATCAAATCTTTTGGAGAATTTTCAGACTTTGATCGTGAAATCAAGTTTTCTGATAAAATTAACTTAGCTTTTGAATTGGCCAATTCTTCTGATGTTGCTTTCAATTTGGATGTCAATTTTTTGATCTCTTCGTCTTTCTCCAAAGTCTTGTGCATAGATTTTTAATGTGGGGCAGATGGTTTAGGCGTTGAATGGGTAATATTGATGCCTTAAGAAATGAAATTATGAACTGCCAGAATCATAAAATCCTACATTTCATGAAACATGACAAAAATTAATCTCCAGATCTCAATATTTTGATCATTGGCATGTCACTGCTGTTGAGTTTTCAAAAGTAGAAAAACTTTCATCTTACCAGAACACATATCTCAACTTGACTTGAAGAATATACAAAGGGCAGAGTTTCCGAAAAAAACTCAATTTTTTAGATACTTTTCCATTTTTTCAACAAAAATTGCCAATTTTTTACAGCTTTCAAATGCAGAATTTTTTTCTATGTCAGGAGTCATCTCAACTTCTATAAATGCCGAATTCAGCGACTTGAAAAGTCTTGGATCAAACAGTCATGAATTCGAAAAAATATTTAACCTTCGAAAAATTCAATTTTTTTGAATGGTCTGAAAATCATGGTTTTTTCACGTTTTTCAAAATCAAAACAATTATTTTGTATCACAATCAGTCTGAACACAACTATTTTTTTGAAGTAGAAAAAAAAGAAAGAAGAGGATGAAGAGGGAGAATTCTGATAAAATAATATTTTCCTTCCTCATGGCCCTATTTTTTGGAATTATCTTTTTGTCTTATAAATCACATATTTACATTACTCACTTTTTGTTCTCCCAATTGTATATAAAATGAGTTTTTACAAGCAGTATATATAAATGTGCTGATTTCCTTTCCCAAAAGTTTCATTTTTTATAGTCAGCAAACATCTCAAAAAGACCACATAGTAATTCCTTTCAAGCACACATTGACCAATTTTTCTCGAACTACTATACCTTACTTATGATGATCATTCCAAAATTTTTTGCAATAATCAGTTTTTTTACTGGTGTGGTGAATGAATTTCCAAATCTAAGACCAGGGTAATACCATCCACACCCCCCATAGGGTGCTCTGGTAGAGGACTTTGAGGGTTGTGAAATTTGGGATACTGGTAATTTGGGATACAGGAATTCTGACTTTTAGGTTCCGTTGCACCAAAAAACTACTTCTTTCACCAGTGTTACATGGAGATTCCCTCAAATTTTGTTGGATAAAAGTGATGCTACAAAAATTGAAGACATTATGGAAAGAAACATGACTTTGGCAAAGTATACTATGCATTTATTTCAAATTAAGTCATTATAAAACTAGTTTTTGCCAATGCCACTCAACTAAAGATGATATAGAAATGTCTTGTCACCATTCATCACTCATGCCACTCCCATCTTATCAAGGAACCCTTTTCAAAATATTTTCCTATCAAGGATATTCATTTGTCTTTTGATGGTTTTAAAATTTTCATGAAAAATGAGTGGCACCATGGCTCATGAAAATACATAGTTTATTTAAACTAGCTGGTCATGTTAGGCACAACTTTGGAAAAATTGCATTCAATATTACAAACATGCACTGAAGAGGATTTCATTTGTTTGAAAATATCAGAATCTGCCACAATGTCATTTTTACAGTGCCAAATATCATCATGTAGTTTAACTGAAAAATGATTTCTACTTGAGCACCTATGGGACAGTCCTATTATCTTAATTGGATTATGCTTTACTTCGCAGATAAACAATGATTTCAAACAGCTCCTAGCTAATGTGCTCATTGTATTAGTTCCTGTGAGGTACATGAAGAGAGTGAAGCCAAAATCATTTTTGATCATGAGTGGTCTGAACTATCTGTTTTAACAATTTGTTTTCAGAGATTTTTCAAGCCTGAAATAGCTAAAAGTTTATTTATTCTGCAACTTTGCTCAACATATCATTAGGAGGCTTTTTGGTGCACCATTCTACCTTTTGGTGCACCGTTCTACCTTTTGGGACTTGAAATTCAGTAAATAGAACACCTCACCGGATGAAGTTTGGGCCAACTTAAAATTCCTACTTGTGCTTGAAAGAAGTGGTGTTTTTAAAAATACCATCAATGCATTTAAGATATAAATGGTATTTATGGTATTTTTTGGTATTTATGGTATTTTTTGGTGTTTTTGGTATTTCATGGTGTTTTTGGTACTTTTTGGTATTTTATGATATTTCTAGTAATGTTGCATATTTCATTGGTATTTTGTCATTCTATTTTTTGAGTAGTTTTATGGTACAAAAAATTCTATTTATTTTGAATCATTCATTCATTCATGTTTGCTCCCAGAATAAAGCCTATATACCTGCAAATTCACTTCATCAGATTTCATCACAGAATGAATTTATTCGATATTATGAAAATTGACAGTGACAAAGACACTGCATTAGCATTTTTATTTGAAAACAATTTGTTGGTAAAGGAGATCAATCGCAAGCGTTGCCCTCCTATTATGAAATTACAAAAGAAGTCACAACTGACAGATGGAAAGGTATGGCAATGTCCACAATGTTGCACACAAAAATCCATTTGCTATGGTTCAGTGTTTCAAGGCAGCAAACTGCCTATCGAAAACATTATTCTCTTACTGTATTTTTTTGCAGTCGAGGTTCCTGCTTATATTGCTGTTAGAATGGTTGGCAATGATACAATATCCTATCAGACTATACTAACTTAGTATGAGAAATTTCATGCACTTTGCTCAAAAGCTTCAATTTTGAATACTCTCATTTTTGATGATGCTTGTTTTCTCAGTACTGAAGAAGTCAGTGTTGAATTGGATGAAAGCCTCATGGGCAAAAAAGCAAAGAACGAACGAGGTACATCAAAGCAAACACACCTAGTGTTCGGTATAGTTCAAAGCTTGGGTCGAAAATGTGTCTTGTACCTCATCGACAGTGCTTCAAAGGAACATTTATTGCCTTTGATCGAGAAACACATACCAACTAGTACAAAAATCTATCATGACAGCTTGTTGATACAGGAAACTTCTCGATTTAGGCTATACGCATGATGTCGTCTTCCATAATCCCGAATTCGTTGCAGAGTCTGGCCCACATACAAATACTATTGAGGGTTTGTGGGGATTGATACACCAAAGAATAGGATCCATGCATGGACTTAAAAATTGTGAATGCTTATCAGCTCATCTAGACGAATTTTCTTTTCATCAGAATCACAAAAGCTCTGAAAGAAGTATATGGGAAGCCTGGCTGAGCTTTGCCAAAAGCATGCCTGATTGGTGGAAAATTGAACAAGTTTTGTAGTAAATGTCTATATGTTTATATGTTCTAATGTTCTGTACAATCTCGTTCCATTACAGTGGAAAGTATACAGATTATGACGGTTTGTACATCCTCTGAAGTATGTTTTTTTATAAATTTTTTTTACCATAAAACTACTCAAAAAATTCGAATGACAAAGTACCAATGAAATATGCAACATTACTAGAAATATCATAAAATACCAAAAAGTACCAAAAACACCATACAATATACCAAAAACACCATAAAATACCAAAAAGTACCAAAAACACCATAAAATACCAAAAACGCCAAAAACACCATAAAATACCAAAAATACCATAAAATACCAAAAATACCATAAAATACCAAAAATACCATGAAATACCAAAAATACCATGAAATACCAAAAATACCAAAAAAGCCAGAAAATGCCATAACCATCAAACATACTGATATGTATGATTTATATATGAGTATAAATAAATTATTTTTTGAGTTACACGAGGCTACTGACTGAGACACTCTGTTCTGTATGTTTTCTATGGCACTATGCTTAACCATACAAGTAGGAATTTTAAGTTGGGCCTGAAGTTTTGTCTATCTTAGCAATTTTTGGAATCATCTCAGAAAAAAAACATGGTTATTTACCTCGTCACTAAATTTGATGTTGTCAATGTAAGTGTACCTAAATTGTGTCATTAGTTAAAAGAAATAGGTCATTGTACATTCATTAATAATTTGTTTGAGTATCACAGGTTTTGTGGAATGAAAAAGATAACCTAAACCAAACAAATGTGAAGAATTTATTATATAAATACAAAGAAAATTAATTTTCCTGATTAAGTGTTTTCCAAAAATGCTAAACAATGACAAGAAATGCAGAAGTATTTACACTTACTGCAGCATGGAAAGGTGGTTTTCTCTTGCTTTATGTTTGTATTTTAGGTTTGATATTGTGTCAAATGAATCAAGAATTGCATCTTCATATGCTAAATGCCTCGAATTTCTCCATGACAAAGGAGTTATTCAGAAAATCAATAAAATATGTCCACAGGAAAATGTGTCAACAGCATTTGTAGTCATGAATAGAACTTCATATTATACTACAGGATCACCACAATTTTTTTTCACATTGTGTGGTTATTACCTATGCTATGTGTCAATTGAACCTTGTTCACCATATATAAATACAAAGAAAATTAATTTTCCTGATCAAGTTGCATGATGCTCAGTCTGAAATGACTATGACATCATTGATCATAGAAGATTATATGTAAACTAGCTAATTTTCATACATGTATGGTCACAGCCTGTTTTAAGTGATATAAAATTTGTGTATATTTTCAATGAAAGTCATTACAATTTTCTCATATAAATCTGATCATTTAAGTCATGTTTTTACATAGATTTTACATGAACTATGGAATGCTGTGCCAAAAACTGCAAATTATGTTGCATGCACTACAATTCAAAGCCACATGAGGTTTTAGAGAATGTTTGTATGATTAACCTGTTTCAAGCAGTGAACGCTGTCATTTCACTTTTGCTCTAGACGAGAAAATGTTGGTCCTGCATGCTGACCAAGCTCATGAATGTTGACTTCATAAGATGGAAGAAAATAGCAGCATTTGTAGTCATGAATGCTGACAATTGAAATGTAATCTTGTGAATGCAGCCTGTAATCTCATGAATGCTGCCCAAAAAAAGTTTTGGGGTTCCCCTGTCTGAAATTTTTCTATGTTTGGTTTTGAAAGCTGCCACTGGTTGGAAGTCAGTGTTCCATGTGGGGAAGGTTGGTCCTGAATGCTGTGGCTTGTGTTGTAAGTTACTGTTAAAAGAGTGAGTGTTACCCATCTGATACTTGGTGAAACATGGTCTGTACTGATGCTTAGTCAAAATACAAAACTATTCGTACAATAGTAGAATAGTTCTGGTAGAATAGAGTAGTCACGAGTAAACCATCTAAACTACAGTAATCTGGTCAGACTGATGCTTAGTTCCTCAATTCTGACCCTAAGTTCAAGGTCCTGATGTATAGTAATAGCGGTCTGATGCTTGCTTAGTGTTTTTACATGTCGAGTGAATCACTTTGTGTCAGTCAAGCTCTGAGGCTTAGGGAAAGAGTCAGAAAACAAGGATTTTTGTCATATACTGAAGTTCGTAGACTGACACTCAGTGATGTCCTAAAGCATACTAACCTGAGACACATAGTGTTGACTAATTGTACTTTCTGTTTTCTCAGCACTCTAAGTCTGCAATCAATGGTGCATAGACATCAAAGATCAAGTATTTGGTGCTAAAAACCTGAGGAATCCCAACCTGCAATTATTTTTCAAATATCTTTGATAGTATTGCTGTAATTGCAATCCAATTCCTGTTTTTTGCATTTTTTGATTAAAAATACTCTTGTTTGCTCTTCAACAAAAAACTGAAACAAAAAACAATTTGATATGATGTAGAAATATGCACGGTGCAAAACATATTAAAAGTAGATCAGAATCCATGCAACAGAAATTGATCTACAAGCTTTTGAGCACAGAAAAACTGGTGGAATTAAAATTTTTTGAGGAGAATATGCAAAGTGGGCCAGTTGGATAATGAGTTAGCCCAAATCTGACGCCTGATTTTGATTGCACACGTGTTTATGCATATCATATCGAAAAACTGGGCATGAGTGATCATCTCCAAAAACATGATGAAAAAAATTCCAAGTTACAGACCAAGTAGGTCTAAAAAACTAGCGATTCTAGTATCGACCTGATTTTGAAGGCAAAAAAAACCGTGATTCTTTAATCTACAGCAGGATCAAAGTGATTAGGCGAAATGTGATGCAAAATTTGACGAGGAATCCAAAAAAGATTGTTTCAAAGCTCTATGACTAATATTCTTGGTGCTATGGTCGACTTTGTGATCATTTTCGAGGAGATGGCAGCATTCACAACGAAAATTGGTCAGCATCCATGATCAGAATGGGCAGCATTCATGACAATGTAAAATTGACCCATAGTGCATGGAAATATCTGACTTTTAGTTTTTTTGGCCTGAAAAACTGTTCATTTGGTACTTTTCACTATGCCTCAGATCTGATGCTGACACTTAGTGATGTCATATGCATGCTTTCTGACACATGGTGCAAAAGTCATGTGATGCTCAGGCCATGTTCCGTTGATTAGTGAGCTGACTTTTAGTGAAAAAAAACAACATGCATTACTGACACTTGGTGCTTTCTGAAACATGTCTATCTGACATTTAGCATTAAAAGCATAGAATGACAGCTTTTCCTCTCTTTTGAAACTATAATCAATATTGCAGTGACCCTGAACATGAAGTATATGGTCGAAAAATTTGCGAGGAATCCAAATCTGTTTTCATTTTTTTATTACCTAACATCCTTATTATAATCAATAGCTGATTCTTGATTTTTGATTTTTTCATTGAATGTACTCTGTTTTGCTTATGAATAAAATCTGAGCAACAGGTGATAGAAACATAAAAACTTAGCACAACGTAGAAAAATGAATGGCACACAACAGATCAACGACTTATCATTATAAATGCAATAGAACCCGAGCTACAAGCTATTAAGTACAGAAAAACTGGGGGACACATAATTTTTTGAGAATATGCATATTTCTTCTTGAAATTATAATCAATATTGCAGTAACCCTAAAGGTCAAGCGTATGATGCAAAATTTAACAATAATTTCGAATCGGGTTTTATTTTTGTCGTTTCTCCCATACTTTTAGTTAAATTAACAACCGATTCCTGTTTTTTTCTTCTTGAGAATGGCTCAGTCACCCCAAAAACCGCTGCTTCCCACCACATCATAGGATTGTTTGAACTTCAGTTGTAGTGACGAGATGCTACAAAAGTTCAAGTCCATTTGCAAAAAGGAACATGACTTTAGCCTAGCCAATTATGCATTTTTATTAAACTATAGATAAATTCAACTTGTATTATCATACCCCGCTCAATCTGAAATGATTTATAAGTCACGAGATCCACTCATGCATCTTCTGGAAGAGAAAGAGTTTGACTTGATAAAGGTGTCTAATTCAAAAAATTGTCAGATAAGTGCTATTGTTTTGTCACTGGAAGACTATAGAATCTTTTAAAGATATCAATGCATTCACAAAGCTGTATCTCAATAAATGGATTGCTTGAGGATAAAATGTTTCGTTTCATATCATATGATATGAAGAAATTTATGCATTACAATAATGTTCCAATCATTTTATCTACAGGCTGCTGGAGCAATGGAATGCTAGGAATCAAACTCATTGTTGGTGGTAAGCTCAATTTGAATGGGAGATTGCATTTTTTTAATGATCTGCCTTTCAGGTCTATCAGATCAACTAGATACCTGTGTATCAAAGCTCATCCATGTAGCCAGCAATGAAAATGCCTACAGCTACCCGAAATATACATCCTTGTTTTTATGCTACTTTTGAAATATAATAAAATTGGGGAATGGTTTCAATGCCAATATTGTCTTGGCCATTCAAACCCTTCACCAAAGGTTTTCCAACTTCGAAAGAGTCACAGAAACAGGAGCTGGCCATGATCAACAGTACTTAAAGGGGAAATCAAACCTTTAGGGTGTTGTGTAAATTTTTTTCAGATTCAAAAGAACTTTGGGCGTAGGAACGGACTTTCGCTTGAAGTCATATGCGGACTGCATGGCTCTTATAAGGTCAACTGTAGATTAACTAAAATTTTCCAAATATTGGAGGACAGAAATTTTATCAGTAACTATATGTATAATTTCATCCTGTATTATTGTATAGCCTGAATTGTGTTTTTGAATGGTGCACCTCCTAAGGCATGCTACAAATTCTTAATTGTGCATTTCATCAGGTAGGATTTCAAGAACCACCATACATTCTATCTAACAGTTCTTCCATACAGCAAGAATGGCTCGAATGTTACCATCATGAGCCTCAATATGGGTGTGAGTGGAATTAAAAAACTTGTCCACTTCCCACCCTCATTACCTGAGAGCAATCCTGCTCCTGCTACTCTCCTGGTCTTCCCATCATGCAGGAATCAAGCGCAATTATTATCTATTCAGACTGTTAATTTAACTTGATTTATATTAGAATATATTTTCTAAGATCCACTGATAGTGAGTACTACACAGTTGTATACAAATTTATTCTCTCATTGTAGATTTAAAATCATTAATCACAACTGTTCATTGAAAGCATTAGAAAACCTGAACATTTATATATCACACAAATGCAATACATTGCAATTTGAAATCTTATGAAATAAACATTGTTGCTTTGGAGCCTACTAGTCATAATTCCAGTGTGCCAAAGTGAAGGTGGTCACTACAATGCTGTACAAAAAAATTTCACAATCCTCATGATTGCAAAATTTCCAGATTTTTATCAACTTGATCAACAATTTTGATATACTACAACAGATTTCATTTTTTATATCAGAAAAGATAAATGGCATCACAACCGGTAATTTTGTTTCCTACTCATCATAATTTGTTATGGGTCATGACCTCATGCAGTGTTTTATGATGTGTAATTTTTATTGCAGCATTGTAGTTGTATAGTGCCCTATACATCCATTCCTGCACCCATCGATCACTGTCAACTGTACCAATATGACAGTGGATCATCCAATATACTGCGGATAGTTTAAAGGGCCTGCCCCCTGATTTTTCGACTAGAATTTGCCATTGAACGAAGTGTAGAAAGCAACGAATTGCTTTGCAATATTGTGATGGGAGGGTGTGGCTTTTGGATGTATGTAAAATGGATAAGACCAAAGTCTTATCATTGTTTCATAAGCCTGAAATTTAACAGATAGTTGAACAACCTTTACCTATGATCAACTCTGAGTTTCAAACTAAAAATTATGTCATTGATCCCCAAAACACTTTTTTTTCGAGCAACGGAACTTGATGACATTTGACATAATATTACGATATTGTTTTGAAGTTGTTTGTTCATGAACCAATTCTAATTCCTCCATCTCCTCTTTTTGATTGGTGTTCAGAAGTGGGCATTTTTGACACTTTCTATATAGTCCCCCTTTCTGCATGACTTTATTGACATCTCTAGGCCGACCATCGATGTCCAGGTCAGATTTGGAGGGCTTTAAAATTTCTCATTTCTGGATCTTGCAACCTTCCCCTTTGAGGTGTTGCATCTGGTTTTTGTATAGTTCATATGCCTCCGGCCTGTGTCCATACAAGGGGGTGAAGTGGGGACCTATTCTGTTCATGAGCATCCCACAAGGGATGGTGGGCAAGGACTGAAAGCTTGCACTGATTGATTGTTCACATTTTTTTATCACCCATTTTTGAACCAGAAATCTATTTTTCAGGAAATTTACTAGATGACTGTTCTGGATGAGCCTGTTCATAGTTTTTTTGGCATGGGAAAACTTTTAGGGTGAACAGACCTCATGGGCAATTCCTTAGGTCTGACAAAGAATGTTGGGTCACGACTTTCCCTGAAGATAATTGAACTAAAAATCCCAAAAAAGGAAAATACAACTTACTCATCTGATGGTGGATGCTTCTGTTTTGCTTTCGTTTCATTTTGTTTCAACATGTTGTTTTGTCAGGGAAGTAGTCCCCTCATATGAGGGGATCTGAAATTTTGTAGTTGAATTTTTTTTAATTGGACATACTGTATATCTTTTTATCCTCAGCCTAAGCATCAAGAAAGGATATCAAATCATCAATGTGTAAACTTCTTACACAAAACGGAATTATATAACATTGATTTTTGTACATTGTATTTACATATTTTCACATTAGGATTACAGTTTGGGAATGGACTGAAATGTATCAACTTCATTTTATGCAATCATTTATATACAGGAAAAGTTTGATCAAAAGTATGAATTATTGCAATCTTTTACATCAGTAATTGTACAATTTTCAACATTGCACTAACAAATTGGTTCATAAGCTCATGTAATCCGTTGATAGAATATTGTGTAACAGGTTTAGATAACATGCTTGAATAGATAAAAGTGTGCAGAGAACCATTTTATACAGGAGTTTCCGAAAAAGACAATGTTTTCTGCATTGCTAACATTATATTTTCATTCAGCTTTACCAAAAAACCAGAATTGAATTAGTCTACTTCAGATAGCTTTCAGCAGAAATGAAAAATCATTTTGTCGAATTCTCAAATTTTAAGTTGTTTTCATCAAGCTTTAAAAGTTGCTTTTCCTTGAAATGTTATTTTCGTCTTTTTTCTTCATATGGATCTGCCTGGTAGAAGCCCAATCTATTGAAGCTCATGAATATTAATGAAGGTCCATGGGCCTTTTTTAGGCAAATAAAAAAAAGTCATTTTAGTTGAAAAACCTTTTAGTGTGCACTATTTTTGGAGAAGCTGTTCCTAAAAATGAAGAGATTCATAGTTTTGAAGGAGCCACAGAAATTAAAAAGGTAAGTTTTAGTGTGTGTAATTTGGATAGCCCAGTAAAATTCTTCAGACACTGGATAGTTTTAATGATTTTTTCAAACAATTATACTAGTAAACATGTACACTTCAATTTATTGACATAAAAACAATGGTTATTGAGGAAACATCGTTCTTTCCCTGTTTTAATGCAATGGGCTCAGTCATACCTTAAGCATATGAAGAATAGAACAAATTTACAGCAAGCATATCATATTTTACTTCCAGACTTTGTGTAAATTGCCAGCTGGCCAACAAATCATTGTTGTCTCTGTATTGCCACTGTAAAAATGAAAAAATAAAGTTGCTCAAATCACACCTAAAGAGCTCAAAGTGATTGATCATAGAACCTAATTCTTCCATTCCAAATCTAATGATTGTATAATTGAGCATTTTGTTGCTGGCTTCGTCTTCATCAGATGATGTATCAATATGTAGTCTTGGCTCCCTGAAAAAAGAAATTAATGTCACCCAATGTCATCTTCGGACAGGATATTATAACTGCAAATCTGTGTTTATTCCCTGAAAAATTCAATTTCTGGGCCATCTTCCTTTTTTATTTGAATGCTTTCTGCTTCCATTATCCTTAAAAAATGTAGGAAAGATAAGTGATTAAGCTGAAATTGATTAAAATGTAGTGAATTGATCAAAATTATATGGTGAATGAACAACTTGTTTATGTTAAAAACCAAAAGATTAAAACAATATTTATTTTGTACAATCTTTAGTAATGAGGATCATTTCTTTGTTTTACTGTCCGGAAAAAAACATAGGTATGAGAAGATATGAATATGAGAAAACTATATGTTTAGAGAATATGTTTCATGATCTGAATCCCACAAAAAAGTGAGTAGGCTGATTTACCTCCTTTGTTTTTTTTCTTTCTCTTCTTTTTTTGTTCAATGTTTGATTGTTGACCTAGTGGATTGATTCAACGTTGTTGTAAACATGGATTTATGCAGGTTTAGTGCTACATTCCAGATCAATGTTGCTAGGTTCAACTTCAGGTGCCTGTGAAACCTAAAATCTCTTGAATTCAGAGCGTGCTCAATGTTGTAAAAATACTCACCAATACATTTGTTTCGACTTCTAGTTGAAATTCATCATCTGCATCAATGATTACCTCCTAGAAAAATGAAATATAAACCCCTTTTTCCCTTTGGGTGAATGGAATACCCATGGATCCTGTCTATCAAGAGGAATCTGGGAATCAAATTCATTGCTGGAAGGGGCCTGAAAATTGGTGCGGATCACTTTTGCAAGGAATGATGCCGCAACACAAAAGTCTGTGACTGAAACAGGCTCCCTAAGGATGGATGGTATCAGGAAGAGGATGAGACGTCTCCATTGGACATTGGTCAAGTAATGCGACAATGTATTCAGAACTCGAGGACAAACCATAATTACCTCCCGTTTACTTATTCTGATGGCTCATAGCATTTCTAGTTCCTGGAGAAGGTAAACTTTGTACATTTTTTGATTGTGTTGCTGAATTATATTGTCTATGTCCACTAGATAGTCAACCACTTAATAATATCCTTCAATTTAAAGGTCTTAAATAATTTTATCTGAAAATCAACCCCTCTGTCCTGATCAGGAATGGTGGATGATGTTGGAAATATTGTCAGGAAACTCTGAGACAAATTAATCTGTTTGTATTGTAGTGCTTCAAAAATATGTCAACAGGGACTGTTAAGGTGGGAGAATTTGTGAGATATCCATGATTCAAATATCTTCAAGTGTATTCTTACTGGGATTAGTTCATCAAGGCTTTCAAATCTAATGTGGTGGCATCGGAATTTTGTTGTTCTCTTCAAAAACCTTTCTGCTGCTACTTTCCATGAGTTTTGATAGAATGGGTCACCTTTACCATTCAAACTGAGCTTATTGTCCATTTCATTGGTCCATGGCAATTCACCATCATCGAGATGGAATAAGCCACAAACAGATTTATCATAATTAAATTTCAACAATTTTTTCGATTTTTTCCATTGGGTCTTTAGGTAAACCTGGTTGATCACCTGTTGGGTTAACAACTACAGACACATCATGAACTTTCTGCTCAAGTTCGATTTCTTTCTCTCCCTCCTGTAATATGTCTGCAGTCCTCAATTCCTCAATAATTCGGGCAGACGCTTCATTGGTTTCTTCTTCAACACGTAGTGTGTTGTACGATCAGACTATAAGGTTTAGTTCTTTCCATCTGAAACATAGTAATGCTATTGTTCACTACTGTCAGTATATAATGATAAGTTTCATGAAGTTTCACCGGTCCCAGATGTTGGCGGCAACCTTGGATGTGTGGTTTCGACAATGGTTGTCAATGTCTATTAAACCCTCCTCAATAGCATCAAATTGATCCCATAATCTTTGGACCACTGAAGTGGCACTGCAACGACAAACAAATAGTGCAAATTTTGACAGAATTCAAAAACTTAGGGAGCTTAACTGATTACATCTAGTGTCATTCAGCCTCTCATTGCTTTTTTTTTGTTGCAAAGACTCACCATAGTTGTTTAAACGGCCTCTGATATATTTTTTGAAATTGGTTTCATCCAAAAGCTCACAATGCCATTTGGGGAACAGTCTATGAGCTCATTCTGTTTGGCTGCTTCCTGTTAGATGCATTGATAGGCATCAAAAAATAGTTTGTCATCAAGGCCCATCACAATTACATTCAAACCATTTTTGGCATAGGGGAGAACCATCAGATTGAATGTCTGCTGGTTCTCGAAATCATATTTGATAACATGCGGGAGCATGGATTTGATGCAGGTCTCCGGACAGGCACTGTTTGAAAACACAATTCAGGCAATTGTATAATATAGGACAAAATTATAGTCATGGTGACTGATAACTTCTGTGTCCTCTACTATTTTGAAAAATTTTTGTTGGACAACTGTTGACCTCATGAAAACCATGCAGTCCCTGTATGGCTTTAAGTGTAGGTTTGTTCCCATTCCAAAACATCTTTTGAATCTAAAAAAAATTGTATACAACACCTTAAACTTTTGGTTTTTATTATAAGTGCTGTAGATCATGGTGTGCTGCCCATTCCAGTGCCTCTTTCAAAGTTGGAAACTCTTTGTTAAAGGGCCATAAAGGCCAAAAAAACATGGGCTTTAAATCCCTTTCTGAACTTTCTTTTGTTTGGAAAATAGCGCGGAAACATTGCAAGATATTTCAAATAGCTATGGGCATTTTCATTGCTAGCTACCTGGATGAGTTTTGATACTGATTATTTACAGATTATTAAGAAGAATGAAATCTCTCTGTTAAATCGAGCCTACCATCAATGATTTGTTCAATTCCCAGCAAACCACTAAAATCATGGAAACATGATTTCTATAATTGTCTGCATTTGTTTTTGCAGACGGTTTAGGGTATGATGCCTAATTTTCATGCTATCTTACCAATCTTCCCAATCGTGCTATCTTCACATAATAGCAGACACTGCCCACTTTCTATTTTCTGGTGGAGGCGCGTCTCCTCCATTCTGGTCCAGACATTTTTGTCCATTCCTTTGATGTCACAGGGGACAGGCACTTCCATGGCCCTTCAGTTGGAGGTTTATTTTTTGATGGTATTCCTGAGCCAACAATGCTCATTTTAGTGCTGAGTAGGTTAAAATTTGTTTCATCCATCGAAGCTATGTTTTAAATTTTCCTCTTCAGTTTCTCAGGCTTTGCAAAGTGTATTGATACCTACTTGGAAGTAGTGCTGAATATATAACAGTCCTCCAGCACAATGGTTCAATACTGCAAATCTTTGATATGTTTCATTGGCTAGCTCAAAACCGAGAATGATCCAGAGGATCCCTTTTATTCCAAAATTAACTGTACTTTCATCTCTATTATGAACTAATTGAGAAAGACCTAACATAGCTACTTGAAGCAAAGCCAATTAGAGAAACAGTCAAACTTGTCAGAAAGTAGTCAAAAATCAGTGCATGGACACTGTTTTTTGTCAATTAAAGGTCAGAAGCAATCAAAAACCCTCATGCTCCTCTAGTGAGCTATCCCCATTGTTTGGCCTTTGTTCACTCTTGCAAGATCCAACAAATGTTTCAGGATATTGTATCATGCCCAATGCTGATGGTTAAAAACGACAACAACTTCTTTTTATTTTAGGTAATGACCTGCATTTTGTTTCACAATGCAGCCATACCTGAGGTGGCATACAAGTTGCAGCTCAAGTATGTCCAATTGACTAATTATAAAGGTTCCATGTATATGATGATAAAAATTCTGAATGCCAAATCAAAAATAACCATGAATGTGCTAATGGAAGAAAAAGCCAACTACTATCCAGATTATCAAGATTACCATGCCAGGTTGGTGAAACAAACTGAAAATCCAGACAAATCTGAAATTTGTTTCATCAATTTTGAAATCAAGCTGCTGACGGCACATATCTCCAGTAGACCAAAGTCGTCATGGTGAGTTTTTTTCAGAAAAACATGACATTTTTCAAATTTGTCAAGGATTTATGATGATTACAGAAATGTAATGGTTTCCCTGAGGTCACTTTTTAGGACAATTGCTGATCAAGCATAACTGTTTCCAGTCATGAGTTTTTTGACGAGATTGGCAATTTGGAATCCAGAAAATATGAAATTCGCCAAAATACAAGGGGGCACATGGCAAAAAAGAGTTTGTTTGGGCTATCCAGATTACACACACTAAAACTTACTTACTTTTTTAATTTCTGTGGTTCCTTCAAAACTTTTGAATCTCTTCATTTTCAGGAGAAACTTCTCCAAAAATAGTGCACACTAAAAGGTTTTTCAACTGAAATGACTCCTTTTCTTTTTTGCCCAAAAAAAGCCCAGGGACCTTCATTAATATTCATGAGCTCTAATGGATCACCCTTCTACCAGGTAGGTCCATATGAAGAAAAGAGAGGAAAATAACTTTTCATGGAAAAACAACTTTTGAAGCTTGATGAAAACAACTTAAAATTTAAGAATTCCACAGAGTGATTTTTCAACTTTTCCTGTATATAAACAACTATTGCATAAAATAAAGTTGATACATTTCACTCCATTCCCAAACTGTAATCCTAATGTGAAAATATGTAAATACAATGTACAAAAAGCATTGTAATATAATTCAGTTTTGTGTAAGAAGTTTATACATTGGTGAAAGAATGACAGATTCAAATGAAAATCGTTCGATGAAAATAAAAAATTTCAACTATATAATAAAGTACTTGCTGTAATACATGTTATATATGGTAAGCTCAATCCAGCATAACAGAAAAAATTTGGAGTTGGTGGACCAACCACAATGCCCATATAGTTGCATAGTTTCTAGCCTCCTTCCACAAAGCTTAGGCCCCCCCCAACAATTGCTTTTTCTCTGTTATTTATATGATGACTACATCGTCTCTCAAAGTATAATCTAAACTAATTACACAGGCACATCATGAAATGATGCAAATCATTATGACCTGTTACACACACTTCAGAACTTGTTACACTTTTTTCTGAACTTGTTACACATTTTTCTAAGCTTGTTACAATTACAATTGTGGTGTCAAAGTTCCAATTAAACATGTTACTTAATTGATCTAGATCAATTTTGATCACTGTAATTTGTTATACATTACTCAATAAGTCCCTAACTACAACTTAACCTCTTACACAAGTATATACAACTGTATGCACCTGCTTAACTTGTCAAAGTAAAAGTGTCGTATCAGTCTGAACTTGTTGAACAAGTTTTAAGTTTGGTTGATTCATGATATGAACTTGTTGCACAAGTCATCCATGCAACCTAAACTAATTACACGAGTCAACACTTTGATATGGACAACTTACACAATTTAACAGTATTATTTAGAGATGTTACACAACTTCAAAAAAATTTCAAAGTACTGAGAACACTTGTTACACAAATTTTTCACTGGTTGAAATGAACACAAGAGTATTGGTTTTTCTTACATATATTCTGCAGTGGACAAACTTGTTACACTCGGAGAAAAACTTGTTACCCATTCAAATAGGCTTGTTAAACATCACTATGCAACCCCCTAAACATTGTAACTGAACCAGTTACACATGTGAAGATTGTATGTCGATTTGGGAGGAATCATAAAAATGATTTGTGATTATACATAACAAATTCATGATTATTGGAACCCGTTTGAATGCTAGGCATGCCACTGGCCCTAAATTTACCAAGCAACCAAAGCTGAACATTGAATGAATCATTAAGGTGAGATTCTAATAAAATTGAAAAACAGTGGCCAGAATGGATTCTTCTTTTTTAGTGATAGTGGGGATGATCCAATTAAGGATCCCTGTTTTGCAAATACCAGTGATGAATTAAACAAATCTGAATTGATCACACAAAACAAAAAGTTTATATCAGCAAGGAAATTGATGTGATCCAAAAACGTTCCATGAATTTCAAAATCCCATGGTTATATGTGCTGTGATCATCTTTGTATTTATTGCAAACAAATGATAGATCAACCTGATGAACATTACACAAGGTACCTGACATCTGAGGATAGGAAAGATCATGAGGGTGCAATGAAGTTTAATAAGAGCCATTGGTTAAATGAATTTAATGACTTATTGATAACTGATCATGATGAAGGTATTCGCAAAAATCAACGAATCAAGGCAAAAGAAGTGCACAATGTGACAAATTCAGGTGAAAAATTCTCGAGGCGAACAATACAGACAAACAATGTGACTTGTTCCCTTTACTCTAAAGATTCAAGAACTATTTAATTAACCATTCCACCAAGCCATATTTGTTAAAATTCTGAGAAAGTGTTCAACAAATGTCTTTTATAATCCAAAAACCATACCCAAAGAACAAAGCCAAACGTACATCAGATGATGTAATAGAGGGAAAACAATTATCTCAATCTTCCTATTGCTCTGCCTGATTTTTCGTTCATTTTCAAATCTCTTCAATGTATCACCAAAAATATCAAACGGTATTGCAAAAAAATCGTTTTAATGATGAACAGAAAATAATTCTTGGATTATTACCTAAAATGCATTAAATGATTTTTGGAATTTCTCCATATCGATGTTATCAGGAATTACAAGGGGCTTCAACTAAAAACCCCTTAATTGATAGGTTGATTAGTCAAATTGACCATTTGAAAACTCGCTACTTGAAACAGGTGGCACAGAATGAATTGTAAAAGCCTCATTTCTCTGCTTTGCATAATTTTAAGAGGTTTTTTCTCTAAGGCCAATTATGCGATCAGAGCAACTTAGAATACTTTATCCTTATAAGGAGTGTGTGCAGTTCATTCGCTATCCATGAATAATCAATAAAGTTAACAGAATTTTTGGAAAAAGCAAAATGTGGGGGGTATATTAACTTTTCTGAATATAATTTTGTGTTTTATTATACTATTTGGTTTCTTATGATGTTGAATGCTTCATGAGCTGAAATGGCACATAAATTAGTGTTATTCAATTTGCATCCAGTCAAAAAAGAGCTCATTCAGACAATCACATTAAGGATGATAATGCTGATCCAATCACTCAATTCTTCATAATTCATTTTTGGAACTCGAAGTCAGTGCTGATGATAGCAATATTGAATTCATGTGATGAGGCAATCTTAGACAATTATTTGAAGCTCCGAAAAATCATTGGACAACAGTAGTAAGGCCAGATCGTATAGGTCGTATGGTTAAGGATACCCCTATCTTTTGTGTACGACCTATAATTTTTCACTTTTGGTCGAATTATAGGTCGTACAGTAAACATATACAGTCGATTTTTTGATGGATTTATAGGTCGTACGGTAAAGCATACAGTTTCTGGAGTTGCCGTAATAGTGGAATTAGGGTAATATTTTGATTATGGTAATAGTGGAATTAGGGTAATAGGATTGTTATTTTAATTTTTAAATTTTGTTAATTTTAAAAGGTTCATTTTTTTAATTTTATCCCCTGTTATAAGGTCACCAAGTTTTATGTGATGTCCTTTCTTAATGTTCTCTGAAACCCTGGTGCACCTACTGTGAAATTATGATATCAACAAATGAAGGCTTGGGTTTTTGTTATTTATTGTTAAATTCACTTACAAATTTAAATGAATAAGGCAATAAGCGTAACAGTGCAGGGCTCGAAGGTTGAAAGGTTGGGACAATAGAAAAAGCTATAAATCCACGGTTTGTTGTAATGAGGGTAAAATTCAAGGAGGGATTCGGCTGTTCCGATATCCTGTAAATGACGGGCAATTCTTTTGCCACTATACAGCAATGAACAAATTTCAAAAAGTAAAGCAAGCGACTAGACTATCACCTAATCCAAAAAACTGACTCCTCTTTTTTCTCAGTCACACATCAATTTTCTTGGGGCATGGTCAGCCCTGCTTGATTCGTAATCCTGACACGTAGTTCCACTATGTGGAAGTGCCTATAAAGTACGGTAGCAGTTTAGCAACTGCTACTTCAACTGTTTTGCCAAAATTATCTGTGGTTTCAAAACATTGAACCCATTGGTGTATTTTTTCGAGTGGAAGTAGTTTTTTGCTTTAGAGTGCATCAACCTTTCAATTTCTTGCCGAGTACATACATTATGAGTGCAAAAATGGTCAAAACAAAGTACTTGAAAAATAAGTCTGGTTTCAAACTTGGAACCCAGATTAACAAAACAAAAAAAAACTAATTGGTTGCATAATTGTACATGATGGGAAAAACATGATTGACTTGGGCAATAAATAAAATATATAAAAATTAGCCAAAAATTTCAACTCCTCCACAGGTTGTTTCACACACAAGTTATAAGAAATTTACATAAAACAATGTCTTTTGTGCCTAATTGTACAGAATAATCTATGCAACCAACTCTTTGTGTATAAACTATAGGTGCACCAGAGAGAGAAACAAAAACACCATCCAGTAGGCCTGCCAAAAAACTCAGCATTTCTTGTTGCTAGTGTAGTGGAGTATAGTATCCTGCATGTTTCCTAGATGGCCACCTACATAGGGCAATAATACAATTAGTGGGACATAAATTTTTTTTTGAAAATAAAAGATTAGAAAATTTTCTTCTGGCCTTTCAAATCTTGAGTAGTATCACTGAATTGAGTTGTTCTCTTCAAGAATGTCATGAATCATGCTGATTGTAGTGCACAGTGTTCACAAAAGTTGCTCAGTAGCAAAAAAGTTTGATTATTAGAGCTGGCTTGGAGTAAGCATGGTTTTGTCATAAATTTTCCCCTCTGTGTTGTAGGTACTACTCTCAAAAACTCATCATCGTACGACTTCAACTGAAATTTTACAAATCATTATAGCTCACAATCAATTGCAATTCATCAACAGCAATCATTTGTTCAATAGGTACATTAATGTCCTCAAATCTTCCATATGCATTATACATATCTTCTTCTATAAAACAGAATGAGAAGAGCAGTCTGCTTGCCTTTTTCATCTTTTGATTTCAATGACTATGACATGAAGCACAAAAACTGGGGTTCTGGCAATTTGAAAACAGGAACTGAAACTCTGATTTAAAAAAAAAACAAAGCCAAATTGGAACTGGAAAATCCAGTAAAGTGAAACTGCTAAACTGAAGCTGTTTGGAATAGTATCAGGTGTTGAATGTAACCAATTTGCATAAACTTCAGTATATGTCAAATCAGCAGTTTTGAATTTCCTTAAATAGTATCCAAGAGGTTAAAATCGGAGCTTATTCAGATTTGAGCTACAGGCTCTCAGCGAGCAAGAGTGATGAACTAAATGTCGATATTAACAGAGTTGTTTTTTTGTGAAAAAAGTGACCTATGATTTTTCATGGCAATTTTGTCATATATGGAATTTTTTCGGGAAAATCTTCTAAAAATCCACCCTTTCAGTTGACAGCATGTGTGCTAATTAGAAAATCTTGGTCAGAAATAATTTCATTCAGGATGAAGCTGGGAGAATCTAATCAATGCTGACTAAAATTTTCGATAGAAAATCGACAATTTTCAGGTTATGAATGCACCATTTGGTACATAGAAGGAAAAGAGTTCCAAAAATCTGAATTTCCAGTTTTGAGTATTAGGAAGTATTTGAACATATAAATTCAGTAGTGCTGAATCCATGGCTGTAGTTATTCCAAGGGTAAAAATTACCAATGTTTTTGAAAATCAAAAAAATTATAATTTTGAACTGAGTAATGCAAATAAATGTAAACTAGAAATATTTCCCAAAATTTCAGCACTGATTGATCCTCTAACCAAGTCATTTTTATCTAATAATTCACTAATTTCTTAGAACATTTTATTTTCAAACAAATGGGTAAGTTAAAGAATAAAATTACATTCAGCAACCAATTCAGTGACACCAATTTTATATTTATTGACATTATCAACTGCTGATTATTTATAATTCGAATTTGGGGGCATAGTTTTTGTGTACATATTGAATACCTTTGTCAGCCCAAAACTATTGATTTTTAAAATTTTTCAAAAATCAGTTAAGATAACTACCCTGATGGATTTAGTGGGCCTACTCAATATGCTTTGATCTTTTTGACCACTCAAAATTCAAAAATTGAATTGGAATACTTTTTCTTTCACACATCATGTATGCCCTAATTGGCTGGAAATGATTGATTTGGTTGATTTTCCAAAAATCACTTATTTTCACACCAAAAATAACTCCATCAATAGATTTAACAGTGTTGATTTTATTTTTCATACTATTAGAGTACTTTCATATTTACACGCAGAGTGTGCCAAAAAATTCGGAAATTCTCCGATTAAGCAATAGACTTTTGAACAAAAATTAATTCTTCAAAGGATTAGGCAGTCCACCACTAAAAACCAGACAAGGAATCAATTAATAACTGACATACTAGTCCTAATACTAAAGGCAATACTGCAGGCAAAAAACCACCTTATTACTCAGGTATCATTTTCCTATCCTTAAACCTTGTGTATTATTCATTGGAACTCCTACACTTTGTATCTTCATCAAATGTGTTATGTAGGCCCTCGAATAAACACAGACTCAGATCATCATCAGCTCTGTGGATGTTGTTGGTGATTGAACAGAGAATGTTAATTTTGAGTCATCGGAATTTCTATCGATGTTGAGGAAACCTGTTAAATGCCAACTCTATGTGAATATTACTGTTTAACTGATAACTGGAAATGATATTGATCCAATTTTATCTGATTCTGAATTTATCAGTTTCAAAAAATTCAGTCTAAAGTTATGAAGCAACATTAAGACAATATTGACTTGAATATGATTTGCTATCCAAAACCAAATCCCAAAAAGTCCTTCCAGAATTATAGAGTCGATAAATTCACATAGTATAGAGCTATTTTTCAGATTGAATTTCGGAAATATTATTATATGGATTATATTTGTTGATTGGCAATTCCGCGAATTGCAAATTGAAATGCAGTTTGGAAACATCCGCTATCATAGAAATGGACAGTAGTTTCAGGCAACTGCAGGACCGACAAGATGATATGATCCCTTGCACCGGAAAATGTGAAAGTGTCCATCAAAGCAGTGAATTTGTCAAAGTTCAGAGGGAGAATTGTGATAGCGCTCGACACTGAAAGCGGGCAAAAACCAAAAATACCTGGTTCGAAGCCAAGTGGTGCACTAGGGCTCCTCACTATTTCTACTATGTGGCAAAAATTTCATAGTAGATCTAAAATTCTGGGACAAACAGCATTCTCATAAGATTTATCGGACGATTTTCCGACAAGACAACATCATGGTCAGATCTTATATGTGGGAGGACATAACGCTGGTCCTGACCAAATTTGGATCAGGAAAAAGAATTGGCACAAAAACGGCCGGATAATATAGATTATATTTTATTGTGCTGCGTGTAGGATCTCGAAATTGTGCTAGCCTAAATGAAAGACAAGCCAAAGATGCAAATGGTGGGTATAAGCCCCGAGGCTCTAAACTCGAAACCCCTGATGACAGAGGTACTTTTTCTTTTGATGGATGCAGTTGATGGATGCAGATCAATTGAATATTAAAGTTCTTCCCTAGGCATTGCTTGATGGGCCAGGTTCACTGCTATGTTTTCTGGCCTTGCTCAGATACAGATTTGCAGCCCACATTCAAAACTGTTTTCAGCTTTACACCCAGGACACCATGGAACCAAAATTAGTGGGGGACTTTGCTGGAAGATTCTGAGAAACCTTCGAAGACAAATATACTGATCAGCAATGGAAAGGGGCATATGAGGTCGAGGAAATAACAGACAACATCAACACATTGTACTTTATGATGCCAGGAGAGGCCATATCGACCTCCAAGTTGGCTGAAGAGCAGGCTGCACAAACTTTTTATTGCCTGCCCCATTTCTCTAATACCAATATTGTTTATCAGTTAATGGTAGCAATTTTTTGCAATGTGTCCCCTCGTATTTTGGTCAATTTTGTATTTCCTGAATTCCAAATTGCTGATCTTGTCAAAAAACTTTTGCTGTGAAGCAGTTACGCTTGATCAGGGAATGTACTGGAAATTGAGCTCCGGGAAACCATTAGGTTTCTTTGTAATCATTATAGATCCTCAACAAGTTTAAAAAATGTCATGTTTTTCTGAAACAACTCACCATGACCAGCTTTGCTTAACTGGAGAAATGTGCTGTGAGCAGCTTCATATCAAAATTGAGGAAATACATTCCAGATCTATCTGGATTTTCAGTTTGCTCCACTAACCTTGACTGGTAGTCTTGATACTCTTGATAGTAGTTGGCACCTTCTTTATAGTAGCACATGCATGGTCATTTTCAATTTGGCATTCAGAATTTTTGTCATCATATACATGGAACGTTTATAGTTTGTCAATTGGACATACTTGAGCTGCAATTTCTATGCCACCTTGGATCTGGCTGCATTTTGAAACAAAATGCGTGTTATTAGGTAAAATAAAACAAAGTTGTGGTCATTTTTAATGATCGGCATCAGCCATGATGCAATATCCCGAAACTTTTGTTGGATCTCCCAAGAGCAAACAAATGCCAAACAATCGCTATAGCTCATCAGAGGAGCATGAAGGTCTGATTGCTTATGACCTTACTACCAAAAAAAATTAGTCTACATGCAGACTGCCTTTTGACAAGTTTACTGTTTCTCTAATTTGCTTTCCTTCAAGTAGCTTTGTTGGATCTTTCTCAATTTGTTCATAATAGAGATGAAAGTCAAGTTAATTTTGGAATAAAAAGGATCCTCTTGATCATTCTCCATATTGAGCCAGTCAATGAAACTTATCAAAGATTTGCAATATTGAACCATTGTGCTGGATGACTGTAATATATTCTGCACTATCTCCAAGTAGGTATCAATATGCTTTGCAAAGCCTGAGAAACAGAACAGGAAAATTTAAAACAGAACTTTGATGAATAAATTAAATCTCAACCCACCCTGTGCATTGTTAGTTCATGAGCAGCAAATGACAGATTTGATACATGATGGTCGATATTTAATTTATGTATTGCATAGCTGTTGATACAATGTTTGTGATACAGTAAGATTATTGTACTACTTCCCTAACTATTTACAACAATCAAAGCAGCACTTCTTGTGCATGCTGTGGTTAGTCATTCTTTGTTTTCCGGATAACAACAGCATCAAAGCTTCTTCACTAATTGGCTCTTAAATGGAATGTGTCTCTCCAGGCAAATTTTGGCTTTTTTTGAGTCACATCAGAGCACAAAGTTGTTTGTACAACTCCAGACCATGGTCTTGCCATTGAAAAAGCATGTTTATGTGATTGACCATTTCTCCTCAATCAAGGCATTTTTGGAAACGATGCCTTGACTGCTTCCACTTTTTTCATTTCAGGTACTTCACTCATTGCAACAATTGGAGTCTCTGTCATTCCCTGTATATTAGAACTGTCCGATGTTTCATTATCAATCAAGTGATAATCAGGATCAAGTTCCTTGCTGAAAATTTTTAAAATCTCAATAGAGAGAATTTTTTATTTGCAATGTAATGGGTACATCATCTACTGGAGAATAGAAGGGCAAAGTTAAACTTATTGATGGAAAAAAAGGACAGGCATACTGTAACTCATAAAATGCGGGTTGACATTCATACATTACAGAGTGCATTCAATGAAGAAGTCAAAATTCAAGAATTGGCCATTGATTCTAGTGAGAATGTTGTAAGTAACAAAAAAATAAAAACAGATTCAGATTCCTCACAAATTTTTGGACCATATACTTAATTTCTGGGTCACTGCAGTATTGATCATAGTTTTAAAAGAGAGAAAAAGCTGACATTCTATGCTTTTAATGCTAAATGTCAGATGCAAATGTTACAAAAAGCACCAAGTGTTGGAAATGCATGTTGTTTTTTCACTAAATGTCAGCTCACTGATCAACAGTATGTTGCCTAAGCACCATTTGAATTGCACCATGTGTCAAAAAGCATACATATGACATCACTAAGTGTCAGCATCAGATCTGAGGCATAGTGAAAAATACCAAATCAACAGTTTTTCAGGCCAAAAATACTAGAAGTCAGATGATTCCATGCACTATGAGTCAATTTTACCTTGTCATGAATGCTGCCCAGTGTGGTCATGAATGCTGCACAATTTTCCTCGAAAATGATCACAAAATTGACTGTAACATCAGGAGTATTGGTAGTAGAGCTTTGAAACAGACTTTTTTGAATTTTTCATCAAATTTTGCTTTATATAACACCTAATCAGTTTCGTAGGTTGAAGAATCACGATTTTTTGTCTTCAAAATCAGGTCAATACTAGAATCATTAGTTTTTAGACCTACCTTGACTGTAACTTAGAATCTTTTCTATCATATTTTTGGAAATGGTCACTTATGTCCAGTTTTTCGGTATAATATGCATAAACATGTCTACAATCGAAGTCTGGCCTCAGGTTTGAGCTAACTAATGATTCCACTGGCCTACTTTGCATATTCTCCTCAAAATATCATTTGTCTGCCACTTTTTCTGTAAAGCTTATAGATCAACTTTTGTTGCATTGATTCTGATCTACTTTCATCACTTCTGCGAAACTCGTCACTTCTGCCAAATGATCATTATAATTTTGATCATCTGACTAAAACCTATTATTATTCCATGTTCTTATTGTTGATCTTCAAACCTACCCATCCCCCATTTTGGTCAGACTAGGTAAAAATAGCTTTTTTAGAAAAATTTTCAGTTTTTTATTTTTTTTTTGGAAAAATTAGTACCACCACCCACTCCACAGACTTGGGGTTTACCCCCGAACTCATCAGACCTCTTACAGGTATTTTGATTTGATATTAAATAGAGGCTCTTATAAGCCCCCTGACCGATTATGAGAAAAATGCCCTCACCAACTTTTCAAATGTCTTTAAATGTTTAGTTGCTTTTTTGACCTGATTTGAATTCAGAAACTTTGTTAAGTAATCTTTAGAAATTTTTACTCTTCCAGACTCATACCTTTTTCAATCAAACTCATGATGGTACATGAATACAATTTTAAAATTTTTCAATATAATGGATGTACGAGTTATCATTTGTGGTTATTTCATCGTTAGTTGTTATTTTGTATGTTGAGAGTACATTTGTCATCAGTAATTTGGTTTTTGGTCCTGCACTATTAATTCATATTAATGTTTGTGGATTTTGATTTGACTTTCTCATGGTCTTCTTCATAGTCTTGCACACATCAAAATCGCTGTTTTCTTCATGATAATAATCAGGGATAGATGTGTTCTTGATTATAGAGATTGAACCAAAAGTTCATCTATCATTCATTGTTATATGCAGGTTGTATCGACTTTTTTGTTTCTAACTTGCATGATTACGCATTGCTATCACTGAGTCCAATCTTCTGTTCCCAATGGATATTCTGTTGCAGAGTGCAACCTGAAGCCTGACGACTGTTTTGGTTACATTTTAGGATTTCCTATTCCCAAATTCATTGTCATGCATTTCAAAATGGAAAATCCTGAAAAGATTCTGGCAGCTAGCACTGGATTTTAAATAATTTCTAGTTGACAGTTGAGAAATTTTGTTCTATCTTATGGTTACAGCTTTTAAACATCAATATATAATAGATAAATGCTTGCACTTGTATTTCTTGACATAATTGAATAGAATTAAGATTTTTCTTTATCCTTTTCTTAAATTTTGTTTGCAGTATTTAAACATTTTTGTGTTTCATGAACATAACTTCTTCCCATTTGGAATATGATTCAGGCATCATCAGTATGGAAGAAGTCGATATTTTCCCCCCTATTTTCGTCTTAAATAGATGACCTGACTGAAAAGTCAAATGATTCTGCCTTGGGAAAATTCCGTTTATGCCTTGTGCTACATTTATACATAATGTAACATAACCTTGTAATTTCACATAGTAAAAATCCCCCTCTTCTTAGAATGAAGTTTCAGGAAGTTTTATGTAAAAACTTTTGATAGAATCATAATTAAAGATACTTTTCATTGCACTAATTTACATAGAAATCTTGCCTACCTTATGGTGGGATAAGAAAAACTGATGAAGAAAATGGTTCACAGGATTTGAAAAAAATAAGATGTTGGGAGAATTCAAATATTCCTATAGAATCCATGAAGAAGTTTTATTTTTCTTCAATTTTCAGCAAGGTATCTTTTTGCATATATAAACCACATTTCTTGTTCATTTTTCATTCCGTTTTTGCTCCCTTCCCTTTTCACATTTCCTGGACCAACCACTGTCTTTCCCTTTTGCTATCCCATCTGTCCGCCTCTAATTTCTGCTTGTTTTACATCGTTATTTTATTGCATATTCTATCGTCTTTTTATATTTGGTCTATAAAACTATTCTGTATGTTTTACATATAAACGTCCTCAATAAATTATGAAACCCAAATTGGTCCAATCATCTTTTGGGTTCATGAGAAATATAGAAACATCCATTCCAACAGATATATAACTTAGAATCGTTCATTCTCATCATTTATCGGATACCATCTCCAGTCGACTACATTAAAACAGTCAAAGTCCAAATACTCATTTCAATTTCCTATCGTTCTCGGTCCTATGGTTCATAAGACTTGAGTGTAGACTTGGTTCAATTCTTAAATAGCACACATTCTGAAATCACTCTGTCATTTTTTCACAGAATAAAAACTGCAGGTAAGTTTCTCATTTCAAACAGCCCTGCAGTAAACAAATGTTCGATCCTGCCATTCCTGCTACAGTAACCTGTAATCTGTGTAATACAAACCCCATATCAAAAACCTTAAATTTTCTGAAAATGACTAAAATAAATGTGATCTATTGACTGGAGTAAATTTTTGAAAAACGTGCAAGTTTTATTTGCTTTCATGTGTGAAGGAAGACTTATAGGTCATCAGTTTGTTTTGCTTGCACATGATTCTTTTGATGACATGTTGCAGTCTTTTCATGAAAACTGTACTATATGTGGCTGTGTGGCCCTGAGGAAAGATTTCAACGGCCAATTAGAATATCACAAAGAGATCAGATTGGATAAAAAACAGCTGCAATGGCAGCTTTGAGACCGCAAGAAGAGCAAGTCATGGGATATAATTTGTTGTATAATACAAATGCCCATCCAATTTCTATGGAAAAAATTGAATTTGCACCTTTGCTCATCAAATGAAAAAAAAAATCCAAATTTTATAATTTAAATCAAATTTTAATCAATTTTCAAAGTTTTCGAAATTTTTTTTTCATATTTTTTTCTCAAAAACCCAAGATTAGAATTGAATTTTGATCATTTTTCAGTGAAAAAAATCATTACGTTTTGGACTTTAATGATTAGTGTTGAGGAATTAAGTACTGAAATGTCAGCTGCTAACAGTTGTCAATGCTTCAATTTCTAATTTTTTCAATTTCTCTAAAATTTGACATTGTTTTTAATTTAAATTTTTTTTTTGAAATTCTGGAGAATAATTTTTAAAACTTTAAATTTGCTTAACACATGTGTGTTCATTGAGAACAGTAACACCTCTATTCCTCCATCCACTTTTCATTTGGCAACCTAAACTACTATTTAGGGGGGGCACTTACCTCATAACTCACCTCAAGCACTGCCTCTCACAGCTGTGTTAAAGCAGAAAAGAATGGTATTTTCATTGTGTATTGTGCAATGTCACACCAATAAGAATGTCTCTTTGCATGATGTATACAAGGAGAGGTCATTGGAATATGTGCTATATACAGAGCTGGACAGAAATTGACCTGGTATTATTGTCTATGTATGCTGCCCTTCCATCCAGACATCCTATGCTAATCTTGAGTATGTGACAAACAACACTACACCAAAAAAAATGAAAAACTGAACGACACAATGTTGATTCATGCTGAACCTTTGCTAGAGAATAAGGAAAAAACAAGATAATGAGTACACAGACATATTCTATAAGAAATGATTTCTAGGCAAATAATGACCTTGCAAAATGAGAAATCCTTGAATATGTATGCAAAAGTCACAATTAACCAATACTAAAGTTTGTTAAAACACCATATTGACGAATTTATAAATTGATATCAGCTATAAGATAAATAGAAAAAAGAATCAGAAAGCTCCTCAAACAAATTTTTACTCTCAACTCATTGAAAAATTTTTAAATTTCTTAAATGAATTAAATTTAAATTAGAGTAGAATATGTCAAACTCAAAAAAATTTTAAGGACACACAGAATGACTAACTCATTGAAGGAAGACACATTTCTACTATATCATGCCTTATCCATAGAGCATCTATGTATCTATCTATGTATATAAATATGTATCTAACATCTATGTATCTTCAAATTATATCAGTTTTATTTTTGAATACATGTCCAATTCCATTTCACATTTTGATTGTCTTCATTTCACAATTGTTAATTTTTAAATCATGTTTTGTTAATTTTTCAAAACAAGTTTTTTGAAAACAAAACATAATTAAAAGTTTTCCCCAAAAAATCCTTTGTGCATTTTTTAAGCTCCAGCATAGAGTTTCTGATACATGTTTTATCGATTTCCAAGTCACATTTTATTCATTTTAGGTGTTGTCATTTTTGGAAAATTTTGAGCAATTTTATTACAAGTTTTTTAAAATTATCATGAATGTTGATATTTCAGAAGAAAATTTTCTATGCAAATTTCTTAAAGGTATTAGTTTTGTCACACATTTCCAGTTGACTTCCATTTATTTTCAAGATTCTTTTATCATTTTAGAAAATTTTCTTCTCTTTCAACACTTCCATTTAAGTCCAAAAATTACTACAACATTCTGTAAGGTTGACCAAAAACTTTCTTTCTCAACAACAAATGGTTGACTGCACCATTAGACCCATTACTAACCTCTCTGGTGGCTTTTATGTCCTATACATGTGCCTCTATGACATAGTCAATCAATTATGTTTTTGCATTTCTGTTTTGTCATCAAAAACATGTGTGTCCACTGTGAGGTCGACAAATAGCACTGCCTACCTTTTTTCAACATATATTTATGTCATTGAGATCTGTGACACGACTTTTCCTTCATCCTATTTCCCTAGGAAACTCAGACTACTGTTTATGGTGCCATTTATACTGTAACTCACCTCCAACACTTACCACTATGTTGGAGCAGAAAAAAATGATACTTCCATTGCATATTGTTCAATGTCACAAAAATAAGAATGTGCCTTTGAATACTGTATACAACCGCAGGCAAGTACACTATGTGCCAGACAGAAATTGACCTGGTATCATGAGGCCGGCAGGTGGAAAGAGGGTCCCCCAGGCATTTCATGCAACTCTTTTCCATGGGAACCCTCAATTGGTCCTACTACTTGGGAATAATAAGAAGAAATAGCCCAAGTGTCAGCAGAAGCATTATGTCAGTGTTAGAAGAGGGTTGTGAATAGGTATGTGTTCTTGGCGTAAATTGTAAAGGGCTCTAAGGAGCCAGCAGTTGACGAATGCCACCAACTCAGGGCACACAGGCAAGCAGGAGGTGGAGGACCTGCTTCAGGCCCTGATAGATGTTAAGATCAAGGCTGCCTTAGACGGCTTTGGTCAAGGGCCGTGAGTAAGTGCGGCAAAATATGATCCAAGCATCTCCATGGCATCTTCCATGGCTGAGAATTGAGATCAAGAGGGGATGCTGAGCATCAATGAAGTAGGGACCATGAAGCAGCCAAGGACATCTAAACATAGGCATGATAGAAGGAGCAAGTACATGTTCCTCCTTAGTTTTTATTTGTTTGTTTTTATTATTAGTTAAAGCAATAAGCAGTGTTAAGGCCTTGTCATACTTCACCGTGCGGCACCGGCCGGTACCATGCGGCGCCGGTTGTTCCATTCATACTAAAAAGCGGCACCGGCCGGTGCCGCGTGGTGCTGCCTTTGAAGTATGAATAGGTTTTTGTAATTTTTGCAGCGCCACGCGGCACCCTATCAGGTTTCAACTAAACCAATACACATTTTTTGAGAAGAGCAAACTCCAAAAGTAAAAAAGTGGCGCCGCACGGTACCGCGCGGCGAAGTATGACAAGCCACCGCACAGTACTGCGCGGCGCCGGTCGGCGCCGCCTGTTAGTATGAATAGGACAACCGGCACTGCGCTGCACCAGCCGGTACCGCACAGCGCCGTGCGGTGAAGTATGACAGGGCCTTTACTGTGTATGTCTTGTTGTTGCTTAGAAAGGGAAAATGATGGAACACCCACCATCACTGTTCACCCTGGATAGGGTTGACAGATATTTTTTAACATAATTTGCAAAATTAATATGGATACAGGTCTGGACATAACAGGTTGGGTTTTTTTCCAAGTCCAGACCAAGAGCTACAACAGACAGGGGCAGTACTGGTACCTTGAGTAAGTCAGCTCATAGTTGGGACCAGAAGTGAGCATCATCTGTCAGTCACAGTACGAGTAGCTCACCAAGAAAGCACACAGGCAAGGCACAGAGGGTGTGAGAATTGGACAAGGCAGAACAGTCTGAATATTCACTTGAGCAAGGTGCAATCTTGTGGCATATATATGCAAAAATAAGCCTAGAGCTTGTATCTATCTATAGGGTGTAAAATAAGGGCAATATGGTACATATCAAAGTCACACTAACATTGTCAGTCATTGTGTCTTTAGATATCAGAATCAATTTATTCCAATAATAATACTGCTGGGGGAAAGACACTGAAGGAAAGCACCCTAAAGATCAGTGAAGCAAAACTGCCAAAAAGAACACCAGGAAGGTGAGAGTTGCACTGGTGAATTATGGGTGTAAGAATGCACACTGAAACTTCTCTTTTGGAACAAAAGGCAAAAGCCAGTCAAGCACACTGCCAAATGGCAAGGAAGGAGAACAGAAGGAATGCTCAGGAGAAGAGAGGTGCGCTATGAGCCATAAACCTATAATGTTGTTAGGCCAAACTTGACTGTCATTCAACCAGTCTTGCAACATGGCTTCTTGAGCAGTCCTCAGTGTATTAGTGAGCATCACATTTTAAAAGATGTGATGTGGAGCCCAAGGAGTTTCCTCTTCAAGCTCCATAGTCTGAGAGGCTGTAAGTTTTGGCATGAAAGGCCTTAGTGAAGGTGTGTGCCCACCACTATAGTCCAGCAACTCCTTCCTTATCTGAGAGAGTGCTAAAAACCCTGAATCTGAGAGAGTAGTTTCCTCTACCCTAGAGTGTAGCGCCAGCCTCAGGTCTGGGAGAGTTTGCATCACCCTGCTTTCCTGGCTTCTTCCATTGCCAGCTGGTGCAGTGACCAGTGTGCTATATTTTCGGTTTTTACTCCTAGGGCCCCTGCACCCCTCATTTCTCCTGAGCATTCCTTCCCTTCTCCGTCCTTGCCATTCTGCAGCCTGCTTGACTGGCTTCTGCCTTTTGTCCTAAAAGAGAATTTTAGAGTGTGCATTCTTATGCCCACAGTTCACCAGTGCAACTCTCACCTTCATGGTGTTCTTTTTGGCAGTTTTCCATCACTGATCTTTCGAGTACTTTCCATCAGCATCTTTTCTACAGCAGTATTATTATCAGAATAAATTTATTGGGATAACTAAAGACACAATGACTGACACTGTTAGGGTGATACTGATATGTACCATGTTGCCTCTATTTTACACCAGATAAATAGATATGAGCTCTGGAGTTATTTTCACATATATAGGCCACAACATTGCACCTTGCTCAAGTGAGTATTCAGACTGTTCTGCCTTGTCTGATTCTCACACTGGACCCCACCCTCTGTCCCTTGCCTTCGTGCTTTCTCAGTGAGCTACTAGTGCTGTGACCAACACGTGATTCTCACTTCTGGTCTCTCCTATGAGCTGACTCACTCAAGGTACCAGTACTGCCCCTGTCTGCTGTAGCTCTCAGTCTGGACTTGGAAAAAAATCCCAACCTGTTAAGTCCAGACCTCTTTGCATATTAATTATGCAAATTGGTTCAGAAAAACATCTGTCCACCCTATCCAGGGTGAACAGTGATGGTTGGTGCTCCATCATTCTCCTTTTCTAAGCAACAACAAGATATACGCAGTAACACTGACTATGAAGGAGCACCTATGTCCTCGTTCTATCAGCCCTATGTTAGACGTTTTGGCTGCTCCGTGGCTCCTACTTGGTCGACATTCAGCGTCACTTCCTGATCTCCATCCCCAGCAGTCAATGACACAGTGGGAGATGCTCAGATCATCTTTTGCCGCCCTTACCCACAGCCCTTGACCTGCACCTTCCAAGGCAGCCTTGATCTTGACATCTATCAAGGCCTGAAGTGCATCGTCCATCCCCCGTTTGCTGGGGTGCCCAGGGTTGCCAGCCTTTGTCAACTGTTGGGTCCTTTGATCCCTTTGCAATTTGCGCCTAGAACATATAACTATTCACAACCCTGTTCTAACACTGACATAAAGCTTCTGCTCACACTTGCTCTATTTCTTGTTATATTTGTCGTAAGTCCTAGGACAAATTGACGGTTTCATTGGGAAAAAATTTCCATGAACCCCCTGTTGGACATTGTCCCCCTTGTTAGGCCTGCTGGCCTCTTGGCCCTATAGTCATTTTTTGACCTAGAGGAGGAAGTGTTGGAGCAGATAAAAATTCACTAGAACTGATAAAAAAACTCTGAAATGAAGTTAACTTTAGACGAATGAATAAAGCCTGTGTCAAAACTAATATTGCTAAACATAAAAAATTTTCATAGGAAATATTTTCCTGAAAAATCAATTCTTGGGTACAAAAAGTACTGGTCATTTTTTGAAGCATCAACTCTAAGGGTTCAATGTGGACAATACTTCTGAGTTAATTGCTGAATTTTCAACTCGATTTTGAACTAAAAGTTGCAAAAAACATGAGTGAGGATTAGTTTTTTATGCTGAATCGAAAATTAGACTGTCAACAATAGAGAGGGGCCATGAAAAAAGTGTTTCAGTAGCCAAGTCACTTTAGATGCACATTTTTCTTGAATTCCAGAAATTTTCTTTCTGTTTTCTGCTAAAATGTAGTGTTTTTGATGCTGATTTAAAAAGTACATTTTTCTCAAAAGTTGATTCACTAGACAAAGAGTTATTTAGAATAATTATCAAGTTGTGAATATCATTTTAATGCTATAAATCTAATAATCTAATCAATTTTAGATTTTGTTTTTAATCAAATAGATGTATTTTTCATGCTTATTATAGAAATATTCATTTTTCAGATTGAGCAACAAATGTCCCTAGTTGCACTTTGACACTGCAACACCAAAAACTTGGCATATTCTGGGGCCGGTTTCCGGTACGTAAGTTATAACTTAAGTCAGTTCTAGACTTAAGTTATAACTTACTAAGTTATAACTTGAGTCGGTTTCCGGTACGATTTAAGACATAACTCAGCGAAGTTATAACTTAAGACTGACTTAAGTTACATCTTGAATAACGTTTTACTCCCATTATCTTCACAATACGAAAAATCAATAAGTTAAGTTATAACTTAAGTTATATCTTAAATCGTATTATGGGGTTACGGCGAATCAAAAACGCCTACTCAGTTTACACAGCGCGTAAAAGTAGTCCGCAGCATTGTTGCATCATGCACAATATGTTTCATTTCACTTAAATAACGTCCACTCCTTCACTACGAATGCTAACATGAGTGAGAAAAAGCGAGGTAATAATTGGACCACGGCCCAAATTGAACGATTAAAGGACATGTGCATCGAAAAACGTGGAATTATAGAAGCCAAGCACAACGACGCTGATATGCGAGTGAAGAAGAAACGAACGTGGGAATTCATCGTCAACGAAGTTAATTCTTGTTATCCTGCCAACAAAAGAAATGTCGACGAAGCGAAGAAAAAATGGATGAATTTGAAAAGCCTGGCAAAGAAAAAGAATGGTGCGGATAAAAAAGCTTTGCAAGGAACGGGAGGTGGGCCACCGTCGTCTCCAATGCCTCAGGTACTTGAGGACATCGTAGATGCCTACAAAAAATCCGATAGTTTCAACGGGATTCCGTCTGGGATTGATACCGAAGATACCACTATTACGTCAGATTTAGAGTGAGTACTTGCACGTATAATTTACTTAATAACGCGAATTATTTCTTGAAGAATGTTAAAACGATATCCTAATAACACTATCGAAAAATGAATGAGGTTGCACATTAAAGTAAAAGGAACTAGTATAGCCATTAGGCAACTGCCAATCACTAATGACATAGTGTTTAAATCAAAATAAATTTTGTAACCGACTTTATAAAACTATTTCGGTGACGACCGTCTAAACAAATTACGAATTTAACAGCGTAACATGAAAATCTTATTTAAGAAATGAAAATGAAATGTCGTAGCGATCATACATTGACAGTGGAAAAATTCTAGGGGATTCATACCTGAAAAGTCGGATGAAGTCGAAAAATGTGACAAATCTGCTGAAACGCTGTTTTTAGACGTTTCTCACCATGCTGAATCTTTTTGATCAATAGAACCAAGAATTTTTCCAGAAAATTTCAAACAATTAGCATAGAATTTGAAGCAAAAGAGTATTAATAGAGTATCACTTGATGCTGCTTGAGACATTATTTATGACCAATAGAAAAAATTACTTCATCGACAATATTGTCCACAAATTTTTTTAAAGGATATAGTGTTGAAACAATAGCCAATAAAAAGTGACTTTTAATTTAGAATCTGTCGAACATTGAGTGTGCTCTTTCAAACGTTATTTATTAATTTTCATATCAAAGGATCATATGTACTTTTTTCCCCTCAATAAATATCTCACTTTCGGTACTGCGTTGTTTTGATTAACAGCTTTAAAGATTTTTTAAGTTTTCATGATTAGGTAGTATAGTGAAATAAAAATTGAAAATATTCATTAATTAATTCCAGAAATGAATCCGATGTCGATTACGATATGGTCGGAAAAGGTCCAATTTCCACAGCTTCCAAAGTTCCGATAAAGGCTCCGAAAAATGCGGAGAATTCGGTCACACCGTCATTACTTGAAATCGAGAAAGCTCGACTCGATATCGAGAAAGAATCGTTGGAATTACAAAAGGAAACGTTTGCCATGAAAAAAGAACTGTTCGAAAAGAAAAAAGTGAAATTAGATTGGGAGATTCATGTGTTGAGACTGAAAGCTGATAAGTTGAAATCTAGTTACAACCTCACCGAGTTGAAATAAGTTTTATTATTATAAGAATCTGTTTGAATAAAATGTGAATCCATTTTTCGGACCAGACTATAAATAGAAGTATGAATTCGCAATGTGTAATCTAAAAGTCTTTCCGTTTTCTGGACCCAGTGCGTCGTTGTAATCCGCAATCTCAATGCCTTCTAATTCGTCTTCAAACACATCATCAAAATCTCGTTGATTCCGATCAATCGCTAGATTATGCAATATACTAGTAGCAATGATGAGCTTTGTGACTTTAGATGGTTTGATACGAACTTCACCATGCATAATGTGGAAGCGTCGTTTCCATCTACCAAACGTTTGTTCAATGATGACTCGTGTGCGCCTTAAAGGAAGCACAATAATTTTTTTTATTCACTCAAAAAATTTTTTTGTTGTCTAAACGTGCAGCAAAATTTTAACTATAGAAAAATTAATACTGCGGAAAGAATATATCAGGGTTTCAAGCCCCCCCTCCAAACCCCCACCACGCCCATTTATGGTCTCCAGTTTTTCATGGTGACTTCAGGAAAAAATTATTCAATATTGAAGCATAAAATTACATAATTTTAGCTGTATAAATATTATGACGCTTCCACATCTGAATATGTTATTTGTAAAGGTGAAAAAGAACAGAAATATGTTCTACAATTTGACATTATTGTTGTGCTGAAATTCTTTGAAAATTAAGGAGATATATTTATGCTTGATTAACATATTATCATGTTATTTCTGTTTTATTTCTTCAAATTTTGATCTATGAGATAACAAAGGGAATTTTCTGAATCAAGAAAGCAGTGAAATATGCCTACCTATGGGCTGCGTTAAAATTCAATTGATTACGATTTTCCGGGTTCCGGAAAGGCGTGAGTAACCATGGTTTGCAAGGGTACCCGCTATCGCCGAGTATGAATCCGTCTTCACGACCGGCTTCAAATTGCGCGTTTATCCGGCTTTGAGACCACACAAAAGCATCATGCGTTGACCCTGGCCACTTCGCGCAAACGTTCAAAAATCGTCCTTTACTATCACAAATACTTTGGACGTTGATAGAAGGAAAATATTTACGATTAATATAGTCGTTTTCATTTTCAGACGGTCGTTGAATGCGAATATGAGTACCATCAACTAATCCTAAAACGCCCGGGAAATTTGCAATTTTGTAAAAGTCCGATTTTATTTGATCGCAACGCCCTTCGACCGGAAACTGTATGCCGGAACTCATACAATTCAATATAGCGCTAGTTACTTTCCAAACTGTTTTGCATGCAGCACTTTTGGTTATACGAATATCGTCCCCACAAAAAATTTGAAACGTACCAGTAGCATAATATCGCAAGGTCATAAGAACTTGTTGCACTGGCAGCATGGCGTAATTCCTCTTCGTAGTATTTAGTTGATTAGCTAATAAGTCCGTGATATGCAAAATACTTGGACGATCGAAACGATATCTTGGATACAAATCCACGTCATTATATATATCTAGAGGATTAGATCGGTCACGAAATATTCTATTGATGCGAATGTTGTTTCGACGTTCCTCGTTCAGCAGCAATAAAAGTCGACCGACCATTTTTCGAAAACGCAAGAAATGATGTACGAGTGAAGTGTGAACAAACCGACATAATACACCTCGTCGTAACTTTAAGACACCTACCCACCAGTCTTAAATTTCACGCGAGTTAAGACATAACTTAAATAAGTCAAGACTAGTCTTAACGTACCGGAAACCCATTTTTTTAAGTCTTAACTTAAGTCATATGTTTAAGACATGTCTTAAAGTTGAGCAAAGTCTTCCGTACCGGAAACCGACTTAACGGTTTAAGTTAGAACTTAAGTCCGACTCCGACTTAAGTTGCTTTCCGGAAACCGGCAGCTGGGGATTTTAAATAAATTTTTTGTCATAACATCATGTCTTTTAAGCAAACTCCGAGGAAGTCTAATTACAGAATTTTGATTAGAAAGATGCAGACAGCCACATATTCAACAACTCACCACTCAATTTTTTCCATGTTCATACTTCAATACAGTCTCAACTGTATGCTGATTGAGATTATTATTAACGAGAACAAATCAATTAAAAATCAAAACACAATAAACAGCAATTAAAATAAACAATATGAGCAATGAATAAAATTGAAGCAAATCAAAATATACAGTACATTTATCAGCCTTCGACCTCTTCAGAACACTGCAAACTGAAATGATAATAGTCTATTCGTAAAGGGTTAAGCAAATTATTAAACAACACAGCTATGTATTCTACTTCAAATCACTATCTGTCAGAGGACTATCTGATGGGTAGTGACACTATGAATATGCATGTGCACCAAGCATCAGAATGCATACTTAAGAGGCCACCAAGCATGAGAAGAATCTCTGACCCTCAGTGTAGCATTCCGTACCTTGGAAAATGAGGCCTCAAAACCCATAAACCATGTGTCAGAGGTGACACTCAACACTATCAGCTGACACATAGTGTTGATCCAAGCAACAACTTCAAACTTCAATAACTCAATAATTTTACAGCTAGAGCGTTCAAACTAGCTCCATTCAATCAAGCTGCTCAAAAAAATGCAAATCAAAATATACAATACATCTATTAGCCTATGACCTCTCCGGAACACTGCAAACTGAAATGACAATAGTCTGTTAGTAAAGGGTTGAGCAAATTATTAAGCAATACAGCTATGTATTCTACTTGGAACTGCTCCACTTTTCAATGATATGATTTTCAAAGACTTTCAATGTTTATGATAACTTATAAAAAGGAAAATGCCAAAAGTTTTCTGATGAAATTTGCAGTACACTTTTATCACTGAAAGACTAAAATCTATTTGAATCAAGATTTCATATTGTACTAACTAGGGTTTCTTCCGAAATGCACATTCTACTTGTTTCCTCATTTGACCACATATAGGATTTCCATGTCTCATCCTTAAAAACTCATGTGAATAATTTGATCAGTCAATATCCCATTGGAAAAGTTACAAACTCTGAAAGCTATGTCTCACACGTCAGATAACACAATCTTCCTTCTTTTTGGCCAGATTGAATTTTAAAATTTGAATAAATTGTTTTTGAAATTATATTCATGGATGGTTACATGAAAGTGTTTAAGGACGTACCTACCATCTAGATTAATCGCTTGGCTAGACATAATCCGAAAATGATTGAAACTTAATTTTATGGGGCAAAGGAATCATCTGAAACAACCTGCAAATTTCCATCCTGAACAGATAGTGACTTTACCGCATTCAAAGTTGCCACCTTTTTCTATAATGTCCATGTGCTGCATAATGAATTGAAGATCTTAAATTTAAAAATGTCTTGTTATATATAAAATCATTTCAATAGTGAGAAATGGCATTAAATGGCAAAAAACAGTAAATAAGAAAATGGCAACAAAAAATGAAATTTTTAATGGCTCTAAATAAAAATAATCACAAATCTACAACGTCCAGGGCAGTGGCAGGATCAACAGTCCCATCATTGTTAGCAATGTTTTGGACCTGTGAAAAATGCGCAAAAAAACTATGCTCAATATAAAAAAACTATGCTCTATACAAACATAAATAAAACATAAAAGCCAAAAATTAAAGAAATTTCAAGAAACTTTATTGACTATTTTTTTAAACATTTTTCCGAAAAGTTTCCAGTGCCACTTGCCACAGTTTTCTTTCTGCAGCCTCTCTGATTCCATGCTACCTATTTTCAACACCTAGATTTGTGAAAGAAGAGTATAATGATTTAAAAATATTTGGTTCTCACTATGTACCACAGATGTCTCGTTGAATGCATATTCTCCATCTGAATTAGCCTGTAAAAAGAATTGATTTATTATTAATGTCTTTTCCGTGATTAGTTCTATTACTGCCTTGGATTTGTTTTTATTTTCCTCTGTATCTAAGTTAGATATTTCTGTCTTTCTTCCTGGATCACCCTATAAAATTTAAAAAATTTTCAATGAGTCCTCATCTAAGTTTTTATTTTCTTAACCTCTAAGGTGATGGTTTTCAAGTGATGTATTTGCTTTGTTGGTATCAAAACGCTGTTTTCTTCATGATAATAATCAGGGGTACATGTGTTTTTGATTATAGAGATTGAACCAAAAGTTCATCTATCATTCATTGTTATATGTAGGTTGTATTGACTTTTTTGTTTCTAACTTGCATATTTACCGGTCACTATCACTGAGTCCAATCTTCTGTTCCGACTTGGATTTTTTGTTGCAGAGTGCAACCTGAAGCCTCAGGACTGTTTTGGTTACATTTTAGGATTTCCTATTCCAAAATTCATTCTCATGCATTTTAAAATGAAAAATCCTGAAAAGATTCCGGCAGCTAGTACTGGATTTTAAATAATTTCTAGTTGACAGTTGAGAAATTTTGTTCTATCTTATGGTTACAGCTTTTAAACATCAATACATAATAGATAAATGTTTGCACTTGTATTTCTTGACATAATTGAATAGAATTAAGATTTTTCTTTATCCTCTTCTTAAATTTTGTTTGCAGTATTTAAACATTTTTGTGTTTCATGAACATAACTTCTTCCCTTTTGGAATATGATTCAGGCATTATCAGTGTAGAAGAATGATATATAATATTTCCACTCGAGGAATGAAAAACATTGGTTGAGTGCCTAACTTTAATATATTGAACCACTGTGAAGTCACTGAATTCGATGAAAAAGTAATTCTTTTATCCAGCAAATTAATATTGAAAAAATTCATTTCCCTACATTTTAGAATATCAAAATTTTGAAATTTTTCTGGCTCCAAGTGCCGGAATAAAAAATTTCCAACTAAAAGATGGTATACCTGCAGCGAGTTCTTTGCCACTTCGATTCTCATGCATTATATAAATGACGAGATTCCTACACAACCTGGGAAACTCAGGGGGCTTTTTTCAGCACCTGGGAAACCTGATAAACCTGGGAAACTCGGGGATTTTTTTCTTGGGCCACATGTTCATACTAAAGGCCCAGCACTTATTGTATGACTACATAAGGTGGGAGGGGGGTTTGTTAAAAATATTTTTTTTTGATTTTTTTGTTTAAGTTTTATATCTTTGCTGCTTATAAATTGTTGAACAGCAGTTAAAAAAATTGATTAAAACGTTGATAATAATTAACAATTGGTGATAAAAAAAGATCCGTAATCTGCAGTTTCAGTAGAATGTGCTGAAAAAATAATTTTCCGACACTTTAGAGGCCTGGAAATCAAAATTTTTTGACGCTAAGTTACTCTAGCCAGAATTTTGATTTCTTGTCCAAAACTCAGGAATTTCAATTTGAAAGTCAGGAACTGACATGAAGGGAATATAATACAAGGAAAGTAACTTTTGATCATTTTTACAAATGAAATTGAGCAAATTTATTAATTTTAGAGTGAGCAGCCAAAAATTAATCTGTGTAATCAAACTCCTCCCCAAGTTACAGATCAACCTGGCTTATTTCTACAGAATTCTACAGAAATGGGAGGATTGTATGGAAATTATTTTTGCTAGAATTTTGTGTCATATTGATCAACCAGTTGAGAAAAAGAAAACCTTGGTTTGCACTCCTGATCAATTTTTCAGTTCAAAGGAGAGCATTTTGGACCAGGAACTGAGAGATATTCTGGATTTTTATCACTAGAAAAAACAAGTTGTTCTTGCTTCGGTTTATATGTTTTTCTGAACGAAAAATCTGGAATAGGGTTTTCTTTTGTAGCACAATGCTAATAGAATTGAGCCTGTGCTAATGAAAGTTTTAGTCTTGCAAAGAGAAACTAATACAAATCAGGGAGTGTTAGTGGCTGTGCTGATGGGACTCTTGCTAAAAAAGAACCATGAGTAGGTACCATGAAGCCTGTCTAAATGAGCTATTTAATTAATATTTAGTATAACAACACTCATCTTTCAAAGTTTTGTGAATATGTCATGTTGAACATTTCTTGGCATTTCAAGCTTTGTTTTGTGCTTATATCGTGATGTCACAGCCTAAATTGACCAAAAATGTAGGTAATCAGTTGATATTTCCCCCCCCCTATTTTCGTCTTAAATAAATGACCTGACTGAAAATTAAAATGATTCTGCCTTACAAAAATTCCGCTTTATGCCTTGTGCTACGTTTATACATAATGTAACACAACCTTGTAATTTCACATACTAAAATTATTATGAATCCGCCTCCTCTTACAATGAACTTTCAGGAAGTTTTATGTAAAAACTTTTGATAGAATCATAATTAAAGATACTTTTCATTGCACTAATTTACATAGAAATCATGCCTACCTTTTGGTGGGATAAGAAAAACTGATGAAGAAAATGGTTCACAGGATTTGAAAAAAATAAGATGTTGGCAGAATTCAAATATTACTATAGAATCCTGAAGAAGTTTTATTTTTCTTCAATTTTCAGCAAGGTATCTTTTTGCATATATAAACCACATATCTTGTTCATTTTTCATTTGGTTTTCTCTCCCTTCCCTTTTCACATTTCCTGGACCGACCACTGTCTTTCCCTTTTGCTATTCCATCTGTCCGCCTATAATTTCTGCTTGTTTTACATCGTTATTCTATTGCATATTCTATCGTCTTTTTATATTTGGTCTATGAAACTATTCTGTGTGTTTTACATATAAACGTCCTCAATAAATTACAAAACACAAATCAGTCCAATCGTCTTTTGGGTTCATGGGAAATATAGAAACGTCTATCCCAACCAATATATAACTTAGAATAGTTCATTCTCATCATTTATCGAATACCATCTCCAGTGGACTACATTAAAACAATCCAAGTCCAGATACTCATTTCAATTTCCCATCGTTCTCAGTTCTATAGTTCATAAGACTTGAGTGTAGACTTGATTCAATTCTTGAATAGCACACATTCTGAAATCACTCTGTCATTTTTTCACAGAATAAAAACCGCAGGTAAGTTTCTCATTTCAAACAGCCCTGCAGTAAATAAATGTTTGATCGTGAAATTCCTGCTACAGTAACGTGTAATCTATGTAATACAAACCCCATACCAAAAACCTTACATTTTCTGAAAATGACTAAAATATATGTGATCTATTGATTGGATTAAATTTTTGAAAAACGTGCAAGTTTTATTTGCTTTCATGTGTGAAGGACGACTTATACATCATCAGTTTGTTTTGCTCGCACATGATTCTTTTGATGACATGTTGCAGTCTTTTCATGAAAACTGTACTATATGTGGCTATGTGTCCCTAATGAAAGATTTCCAATGGCCAATTAGAATGTCACAAAAAAATCAGATTGGATACAAAAAAGCTGCAATGACAGCTTTGAGACCGCAAGAAGAGCAAGTCATGGGATATAATTTGTTGTATAATACAAATGCCCATCAAATTTCAATGGAAAAAATTGAATTTGCACCTTTGATCATCAAATCAAAAAAAAAATCCAAATTTTAAATTTTAAATCAAATTTTAATCAATTTTCAAAGTTTTTGATTTCTGATCAAAAAATCACTAAATTTTCACATTTTTTGCTCAAAAACCCAAGATTAAAATTGAATTTTGATTATTTTTCAGTGAAAAAAATCATTAGGCTTTGGACTTTAATGATTAGTGTTGAGAAATTAAGTACTGAAATGTCAGCTGCTAACAGTTGTCAATGCTTCAATTTCTAATTTTTTTAATTTCTTCAAAATTTGACATTGTTTTTAATTTAAATTTTTTTGAAATTCTAGAAATAATTTTTAAAATTTTCAATCATTTTCCAATTTAATTCCAATTTTTAAAAAAATTCAAATTTCTAACCTTTTACCTAAATTTTGTTTCACAATTTTCGATGAAAAAGTTCTTCATCCAAATGGTCAATCTTTCTTGTATTGCTTCATTTTCTACCTTGAATTTTCATTATTATTGTCACTTTCTACCAATTTTTTCTTTTCCAAACATAAATGACATATTTGTTTAAATTTTTTGAAAATTTTGCTCAGATCACCATGGTCCAAAGTCCTCAAATTTCCAAAATACTCTGATTTTGTTGTACTTATGGCTTCAAAAAAATAATTTGTTGTCATATAATGCACTCTGCAACAGGATTTCACATTTTATTAATTAAAAAGTATGACACATTGTTATGCTAAAACTGATTAAATATGTGGAAACGTTCACCATCAGGCTACCTCTGATTTGAGTTCTCCATTTTAGACCATCCCAGCTGGAAAACTTTCCCCGTGCATCACTGTATTGGATGTCAAAAATATGGGGCGTTTATTCGACATTTAAGTACCATACTACCACAAATTTTAATTTTCAATTTTAATTTCCTTAACTTTGTTTATTTGAAATTTTAAAATTTTTCAATTAAATTTTTTGATTGTAAATTTTAAAATATTTCAATTAAATTTTTTAATTGTAAATTTTAAAATTTTCTGATTTTAAAATTTTTCATTATGTTTGAAATTGAAATTAATTTAATTTTTAGAACGTTAATTTAAAACAAACGCTGGAATCAATAAACAAAAACAGCAAATCTAGCGTTTTGTTAAGAACAAACATGGCTACAGTTGCCTAAAGTGGGCATATTTCGCCAAAATATGAAAAAATCTGTAGTTGACTACTCCATCTTATCTAGTTCCCAAATTCTCAGTTTTTGATGATTTCACTTCATTTTGCATTCAAATTACTGGAAAATGTAACTAGGATTATGCCCTGGCTAAATGCTTTATACATTTGATGAGTAGCTTGTAGCTTTCTGGATCTCTAAAAAGTACAGAAGGCTTGTACTTTGTTCCCCATGTCGGGAAAGCCATCCATTCTTGATCAGGAAGACGTCAGGAACACCTTTCCTAATCAGGTTGGGAACGCTGCCCAGATCCTGATTTCAGGATTATGAATTGTGTCAGGATCAAAAATTTGGGGAACGAGTTTTCCTGACTAAGCAAAGGTTGGTTTTTTGAAACCACCCGATGTCAGTGAGAGAGTTTATTCTTACATGAGCCATTTTTTTGACCACTTACAACCGTGACTCTAAGCTCCTGAAAATAAGCCATTTGGAAGAGTCAGATGTGGAGAATTTCTAGAAAAATTCAATTTTTTCGACATCTTTATCATCAGCTTGCAATTCTAGATCATATATATATGAGAAAATTTGAATTTTCCAATAAAATTTTGACATGTTTCATTACTTTGGGAAAAAAATTCTTGCAAAAAAGAAACACTGGTACTTGCCAGCATCAGTTTTTCTGCATGAGAAACCTTATACTTTTGGTCAGAAAAAAGTCAATTTTTTGATGAAAAATGTAAACTTCCAGGCAAAACATGATCCAAAAGGTTCACTTTCTTCATGCTTTGCACTGTGAAAACACATTTTACACTTTTTAGACAAACATTACTGTTTTTTGAACGATTTTTGAGATTTTTTTCAGTTTTTCTCAAGTATTGTATTTTTAGTCCATAGTGTTTATTGAATGTGATCTTTTTGGAGTACCGTAGCTTTTAATGAATTGAAGTAAAATTACACATTGTTAAAATAGATAAATTGTTGCCTTTTTCAAAAAATTAAAAAATGATTAATTAAAATAACGCTCTAAAATTAGGCTAGTTTAAAACCGTTTCATAATTTTTTTTTAATTTAGGGGCTTCGAATCAAATGGTCCTTTTCAAACTACATTGCATTGTCATACCCTTTTCTATCCTCTGATGTCAGATACTTTTTGTAATGTTAACCACGTTGATCTATCATTTGTTTGCAATAGATACAACAATGATCACAGCACATATAAACAACAGGATTTTGAAATTCATTGAATGTTATTCCATTACATCAAGTTTCACTCAGACTTCAACTTTTTGTTTTGTGTGACCAATTCAGATTTGTTCAATTCATCACTGCTATTTGCAAAAAGGGATACTTTATTGCATCATCCTCACTACCACTAGAAAAAAAGAATCCATTCACACATCTGTTTTTCAATTTCATTATAAGGTTGCATTGATAACTCATTCAATGTTCTCCTTTGGTGGATTGGTAAATTCAGGGCCAGCGGCATGCCTAGCATTCAAACTGATTTCTATAATCATGAATTTGTTATGTTTAATCACAAATATATCTTACGATTCCTTCCACCTCAACATACAATCTTCACATGTGTAACTGGTTCAGTTGCAATGTTTAAGGGATTTACATAGTGATGTTTAACAAGCCTATTTGAATGAATAACTAGTTTTTCTCAGTGTTTAACAAGTTTGTCCAATGCAGAATAAATGTAGGAAAAAAACTAATACCCTTGTGTTCATTTCAACCAGAGAAAAATTTGTGTAACAAGTGGTCTCAGTACTTTAAAGTTTTTTTGAAGTTGTGTAACATCTCTAGATAATACTGTTAAATCATGTAAGTTGTCCATATCAAAGTGTTGACTTGTGTAATTAGTTCAGATTGCATGAATGACTTGTGTAACAAGTTCATATCATGAATCAACCAAACTCAAAAGTTGTTTAACAAGTTCAGACTGGTAAGACACTTTTACTTTGACAAGTTTAACAGGTGAACAGTTGTTCATACTTGTGTAAGATGTTAAGTTGTAGTTAGAAACTTATTAAGTAATGTATAACAAATTAGAATGATCAAAATTGATCTAGATCAATTAAGTAACCTGTTTAATTGGAACTTTGACACCACAATTGTAATTGTAACAAGCTCAGAAAAATGTGTAACAAGTTTAGGAAAAAGTGTAACAAGTTCTGAAGAGCGTGTAACAGGTCATGATGATTTGCATCATTTCATGATGTGCCTGTGTAATTAGTTTAGATTATACTTTGAGAGAGGATGTAGTCACCATATAAATGACAGAGAAAAGTTGGGGGAGCACAAGCAGGCGCATAGCCAGGATTTTTTTGAGGGGGTCAGACCGAAAATTTAGATTTTTTGGGGAAATAATGGCAAATGATGTATTTTTTATGTATCTCAATGCTTCCTATCGAATTTGTGCACATAGACCTTTATTAAGCATAACCAGTCAATCCTATGATTATTTACTGCTAAATCATTTATAATTTTTTCAACATTTGCCTTCTGAATGAAGAGAATGTTCAATAACACCAAATTTGAGCATCACTCTCCAGTCATGATGGAGCAAAAACAGGTTTTAAGATGTTTTAACCTTGAAAGAGATCATTCAAATGATGAAGCTGTGACAGGAAAGCTTCGAAAATCAAAATAAACATGCGATATTTTTAATGTAGGGCTTATCAATCAAGGTCGTATTGAACTAATATTTGGAACAGTAAAAAGGCTGAAAGGAATAAATTGTTCGGTGGGTAGCATCCAAAAATTTTGATTTGGAGCTTCTAAAATGTCTAAAAATGCATATTTGTTGACAGATGCTTACTTTTATGTCTTCTGAGCTTTTTTACATTTGAATACATCTGGAGCCAGGAGTCATAATTATATATCAATCAAAATGGACTGTTCTTAAATGTTCATTGCTTTATTCAAATATCAGAAAATTCGGGAAAATTTTTCCATTTGTATATTTTAGAATGCTAGAAAATAAATCTTTTCAACATTCATTTTTTTGATGAAAGGTCTAAATTTTAAATGAATTAAAAAACAACTGTCAAAAAAACTCTAGAACTCGGAAATTAGGCAAGCAACCTCCAACCAACAAGAACTTGTAGTATTGTTACAAGCAATCTTCAACCAACAAGAGCTTGTAGTATTGTTACATGCTGGAAACATTTTCAGCTTCATGTTTAAAATTATAGTTACAAAAAGATAGAAAAATGCAAACTTTGATGTCTAAAATGGGCACAAAATTCATCATTTTCATGTCAAAATAACCCCACAAATTTTCACTACTTCAAAATCCTTTTCCCACAAAAGGTTTGATTTGTGGAAAAACAGTGGACTGATCAATCTGAAGAATTATACAATGAAATCGGGCAGGAAGTTTCGGTGTTTTGCTGATTTTACAGCCCCCAGATAATTTACATTAAATCAAAAATTGAATGAAATTAACTATAATTGAAGCAGGAACCAAAATTGCTCCTAGACACAAAACTCCAGGAGCAATTTTGAATTTTTAAGGGACCAGGCCACTAATACGACTAAAAAAGCATAAATACAAAAAGTCTATGTTCCCGAAAGTTGAAAAATCTTAAGGATCACAAAAAGATTCTGGAGAAGTAATTTCGGTCAGATACATAACACCAATACAAGAAGATCAAACATTTGTCCATAATATGTTGACACTTGAAACGTATAAGCATACATTACAATGATAGTTTCTAACTGTGTGCTAGAAATAATACCAAAAGAATTATAAATCATTTTAAAGCCCACACATAGCACCAGAAAGCTTTTAGCATTTCTTATTTTAAAATTCATAAAAATCTACTTTACTGTAAATGAGTTGTTCTGCCGCAAATTTTGTGCAATGTGAAGATCTTGCACACAACTCTATGTTTCACCCTGATGAGATTCATTGACCCCTGGACCCCTCCTGGCTATGCGCTTGCCCAAGCTCTGTGCAAGGAGGCTAGAAACTTTGCAACTATATAGGCATTGTAGTAGGTTCAAATCCCAACAACTCCAAATTTTTTCTGTTATGCTGGATCAAGCTTACCATATATAACATGTATTATAGCATATACTATATTATATAGTTGAATTTTTTTATTTTCATGGAACGATTTTCATTTGAGTCTGTCATCCTTTCACCAATGTGTAAACTTCTTACACAAAACGGAATTACATAACATTGATTTTCGTACATTGTATTTACATATTTTCACATTAGGATTACAGTTTGGGAATGGAGTGAAATGTATCAACTTCATTTTATGCAATCATTGTTTATATACAGGAAAAGTTTGATCAAAAGTATGAATTATTCCAATCTTTTATACATCAGTAATTGTACAATTTTCAACATTCCACTAACAAATTGGTTCATAAGCTCATGTAATCCGTTGATAGAATACTGTGTAACAGGTTTAGATAACATGCTTGAATAGATAAAAGTGTGCAGAGGACCATTTTATACAGGAGTTTCCAGAAAAGACAATGTTTTCTGCATTGCTAACATTATATTTTCATTGAGCTGAACCAAAAAATCAGAATTGAATTAATCTACTTCAGATAGCTTTCAGCAGAAATGAAAAATCATTTTGTTGAATTCTCAAATTTTAAGTGGTTTTCATCAAACTTTAAAAGTTGCTTTTCCATGAAAAGTTATTTTGGTCTTTTTTCTTCATATGGATCTACCTGGTAAAAGTCCAATCCATTAGAGCTCATGAATATTAATGAAGGTTCATGGGCCTTTTCTGGGCAAATAAAAAAAAATCATTTTAGTTGAAAAACCTTTTAGTGTGCACTATTTTTGGAGAAGTTGTTCCTGAAAATAAACAGATTCAAAGTTTTAAAACAGCCACAGAAATTAAAAAGGTAAGTAAGTTTAGTGTGTGTAATCTGGATAGCCCAGTAAAATTCTTCAGACACTGGATAGTTTTAATGATTTTTTCAAACAATTACACTAGTAAACATATACGCTTGAATTTATTGGGATAAAAACAAAGGTTATTGAGAAAACATCATTCTTTTCCTGTTTTAATGCAATCGACTCAGTCATACCTTAAGCATATGAAGAATAGAACAAATTTACAGCAAGCATATCATATTTTACTTCCAGACTTTGTGTAAATTGTAAGCTGGCCAAGGAATCATTGTTGTCTCTGTATTGCCACTGTAAAAATGCAAAAATTAAGTTGCTCAAGTCACACCTAAAGAGTTCAAAGTGATTGATCATAGAACCTCATTCTTCCATTTCAAACCTAATGATTGTATAATTGAGCACTTTGTTGCTGGCATCGTCTCCATCAGATGATGTATCAATATGTAGTCCTGGGTCCCTGAAAAAAGAAATTAATGTCACCCAATGTCATCCTCTGACAGGATATTATAACTCTGCAAATCTGTGTATATTCCCCGAAAAATTCAATTTCTGAGCCATCTTCTTTTTTCAATTGAATGCTTTCTGCTTCCATTATCCTTGAAAAATGTAGGAAAGATAAGTGGTTAAGCTTAAATTGGTTAAGATGTAGTAAATTGATCAAAATTATATGGTGAATGAACAAAAAAAGTGAGTAGGCTGATTTACCTCCTTTGTTCTTTTTCTTCCTTCTCTTCTTTTTTTCTTCAATGTTTGATTGCTGACCTAATGGATTGATTCAATGTTGTTGTAAATATCGATTTGGGCAGGTTCAGTGCTACATTCCAGATAAATGTTACTAGGTTCAACTTCAGGTGCCTGTGAAACCTAAAATCTTTTGAATTCAGAGTGTGCTCAATGTTGTAAAAATACTCACTAATACATTTGTTTCAACTTGTAGTTAAAATTCATCATCTGCACCAATGATTACCTCCTAGAAAAATGAAATATAAACCCCTTCTTTCTCTTTAGGTGAAGGGAATACCCATGGCTCATGTCTATCAAGGTGAATCTGGAAATCAAATTCATCGATGGAACGGGCCTAAAAATTGGTGCTGATCACTTTTACAATGAATGATGCCGCAACACAAAAGTCTGTGACTGAAACAGGCTCACTAAGGATGGATGGTATCAGGAAGAGGATGAGATGTCTCCATTGGACATTGGTCAAGTAATGCAACAACATATTCAGTACTCGAGGACAAACCATATTTACCTCCCATTTATTTATTCTGATGGCTCATAGCATTTCTTGTTCCTGGAAAAAGTAAACTTGTTACATTTTTCTATTGTGTTGCTGAATTATATTGTGTATGTCCACTAGATAGTCAACCACTTAATAATATCCTACAATTTGAAGGTCATAAATAATTTTATTTGAAAATCAACCCCTCTGTCCTGATCAGGAATTGGTGTATGATGTTGGAAATATTGTCAGGAAACTCTGAGACTAATTAATCTGTTTGTATTGTAGTGCTTCAAAAATATGTCAACAGGGACTGCTAACGTGGGAGAATTTGTGAGATATCTATGATTCAAATATCTTCAAGTGTATTCTTACTGGGATTAGTTCATCGAGGCTTCCAAATCTAATGTGGTGGCATCGGAATTTTGTTGTCCTCTTTCAAAAACCTTTCTGCTGCTACTTTCCATGAGTTTTGATAGAATGGGTCACCTTTACCATTCAAACTGAGCTCATTGTCCATTTCCTTGGTCCATGGCAATCCACCATCGTCGAGATGGAATAAGCCACAAACAGATTTATCATAATCTAATTTCACCAATTTTTTCCATCGGGTCTTTGGATAAACCTGGTTGATCATCTGTTGTGTTAACAACTACAGACACATCATAAACTTTCTGCTCAAGTTCGATTTCTTTCTCTCCCTCGTGTAATATGTCTGCAGTCGTCAATTCCTCGATAATTCGGGCAGATGCTTCATTGGTTTCTTCTACAACATGTAGTGTGTTGTAGGATCAGACTATAAGGTTTAGTTCTTTCCATCTGAAACATAATAATGCTATTGTTCACTACTGTCAGTATATAATGATAAGTTTCATGAAGTTTCACTGGTCCTAGATGTTGACGGCAACCTTGGATGTGTGGTTTTGACAATGGTTGCAAATGTCTATTAAACCCTCCTCAATAGCATCAAACTGATCCCATATTCTTTGGACCACTGAAGTGGCACTGCACTGACAAACAAATAGTGCAAATTTTGACAGAATTCAAAAACTTAGGGAGCTTAACTGACTACATCTAGTGTCATTCAGCCTCTCACTGCTATTTTTGTTGCAAAGACTCACCATAGTCGTTTAAACCGCCTCTGATATATTTTTTGAAATTAGTTTTATCGAAAAGCTCACAATGCTGTTTGGGGAACAGTCTATGAGTCCATTCTGTTTGGCTGCTTTCTGTTAGATGCGTTGATAGGCATCAAAAAATAGTTTGTCATCAAGGCTCATCACAATTACATTCAAACCATTTTTGGCATAGGGGAGAACCATCAGATTGAATGTCTGCTGGTTCTCGAAATCATATTTGATAACATGCGGGAGCATGGATTTGATGCAAGTCTCCGGATAGGCACTGTTTGAAAACACAATTCGGGCAATTAAACAATACAAGACAAAATTATAGTCATGGTGACTGATAACTTCTGTGTCCTCTACTATTTTGAAAAATTTTCGTTGGACAACTGTTGACCTCATGAAAACCATGCAGTCCTTGTATGGCTTCAAGTGTAGGTTCGTTCCTATTCCAAAACGTCTTTTGATTCAAAAAAAAAATTGTATACAACACCTTAAACTTTTGGTTTTTCATATAAGTGCTGTCGATCATGGGCTGCTCCCATTTCAGTGCCCCTTTCAAAGTTGGAAACTCTTTGTTGAAGGGCCATAAAGGCCAAAAAAACATGGGCTTTGAATCCCTTTCTGAACTTTCTTTTGTTTGGAAAATAGCGCGGAAACATTGCAAGATATTTCAAATAGCTATGGGCATTTTCATTGCTAGCTACCTGGATGAGTTTTGATACTGATTATTTACAGATTATTCAGAAGAATGAAATCTCTCTGTTAAATCGAGCCTACCATCAATGATTTGTTCATTTCCCAGGGTGCCATGGCTTTGGCAGCAAACCACTAAAATCATGGAAACATGATTTCTATAATTGTCTGCATTTGTTTTTGCAGACAGTTTAGGGTATGATGCCAAATTTTCATGCTATCTTACCACTCTTCCTGATGGTGCTATCTTCACAAAATAGCAGACACTGCCCAGTTTCTATTTTCTGGTGGAGGCCCATCTCCTCCATTCTGGTCCAGACATTTTTGTCCATTCCTTTGATGTCACAGGGGACGGGCACCTCCATGGCCAGCTCTTCTTCTTCCTTGTCGAAGACCTTCAGTTGGAGGTTTATTTTTTGATGGTATTCCTGAGCCAACAATGCTCATTATAGTGCTGAGTAGGTTAAAATTTGTTTCATCCATCGAAGTTATGTTTTAAATTTTTCTCTTCAGTTTCTCAGGCTTTGCAAAGTGTATTGATACCTAGTTGGAAGTAGTGCTGAATATATTACAGTCCTCCAGCACAATGGTTCAATACTGCAAATCTTTGATAAGTTTCATTGGCTAGCTCAAAACTGAGCATGATCCAGAGGATTCCTTTTATTCCAAAATTAAGTGGACTTTCATCTCTATTATGAACTTATCAAGAAAGACCTGACATAACTACTTGAAGCGAAGCCAATTAGAGAAACAGTAAAACTTGTCAAAAAGCAGTGCATGGACACTATTTTTTGTTAATTAAAGGTCAGAAGCAATCAGAAACCCTCATGCTCTTCTGATGCGCAATTGCCATTGTTTGGCCTTTCTTCACTCTTGTAAGATCCAACAAATATTTCAGGATATTGTATCATGCCCAATGCTGATGATTAAAAATTACTACAACTATGTTTTATTTCACATAATAACCCACATTTTGTTTCCAAACGCCGCCATACCTGATGTGGCATACAAGTTGCAGCTCAAGTATGTCCAATTGACTAATTATAAAGGTTCCATGTATATGATGATAAAAATTCTGAATGCCAAATCAAAAATACCCATGCATGTGCTAACGGAAGAAAAAGCCAACTACTATCCAGAGTATCAAGATTACCATGCCAGGTTGGTGAAACAAACTGAAAATCCAGACAAATCTGAAATGTGTTTCATCAATTTTGATATCAAGCTGCTGACGGCACATATCTCCAGTGGACCAAAGTTGTCATGGTGAGTTTTTCCAGAAAAACATTACATTTTTCAAATTTGTCAAGGATTTATGATGATTACAGAAATGTAATGGTTTCCCTGAGCTCACTTTTTAGGACAATTGCTGATCAAGCATAACTGTTTCCGGTCATGAGTTCTTTGACGAGATTGGCAATTTGGAATCCAGAAAATATGAAATTCGCCAATATACAAGGGGACACATGGCAAAAAAAAGTTTGTTTGGGCTATCCAGATTACACACACTAAAACTTACTTACTTTTTTAATATCTGTGGTTCCTTCAAAACTTTTGAATCTCTTCACTTTCAGGAAAAACCTCTCCAAAAATAGTGCACACTTAAAGGTTTTTCAACTAAAATGACTCCTTTTCTTTTTTGCCCAAGAAAAGGCCCAGGGACCGTCATTAATATTCATGAGCTCTAATGGATCACCCTTCTACCAGGTAGGTCCATATGAAGAAAAAAGACGAAAATAACTTTTCATGGAAAAACAACTTTTGAAGCTTGATGAAAACAACCTAAAATTTGAGAATTCAACAAAGTGATTTTTCAACTTTTCCTGTATATAAACAACTATTGCATAAAATGAAAATAATACATTTCACTCCATTCCCAAACTCTAATCCTAATGTGAAAATATGTAAATAAAGTGTACAAACATCAATGTAATATAATTCAGTTTTGTGTAAGAAGTTTACACATTGGTGAAAGAATGACAGATCCAAATGAAAATCGTTCAAGGAAAATAAAAATATTCAACTATATAATAAAGTACATGCTGTGATACATGTTATATATGGTAAGCTCTATCCAGCATAACAGAAAAAATTTGTAGTTGGTGGACCAACCACTATGCCCATATAGTTGCATAGTTTCTAGCCTCCTTCCACAAAGCTTGGGCCCCCCAACAATTGCTTTTTCTCTGTTATTTATATGATGACTACATCGTCTCTCAAAGTATAATCTAAACTAATTACACAGGCACATCATGAAATGATGCAAATCATTATGACCTGTTACACACCCTTCAGAACTTGTTACACTTTTTTCTAAACTTGTTACACATTTTTCTAAGCTTGTTACAATTACAGTTGTGGTGTTAAAGTTCCAATTAAACATGTTACTTAATTGATCTAGATCAATTTTGATCATTCTAATTTGTTATACATTACTTATTAAGTCCCTGACTACAATTTAACCTCTTACACAAGTATGTACAACTGTATGCACCTGTTAAACATTAAAGTAAAAGTGTCTTACCAGTCTGAACTTGTTACACAAGTTTTGAGTTTGGTTGATTCATGATATGAACTAGTGACACAAGCCATCCATGCAATCTAAACTAATTACACCAATCAACACTTTGATATGGACAACTTACACAATTTAACAGTATTATCTAGAGATGTTAGACAACTTCAAAAAAATTTCAGAGTATCGAGAACACTTGATACACAAATTTTTCTCTGGTTGAAATGAACACAAGAGTATTGGTTTTTCCTACATATATTCTGCATTGGACAAACTTGTTACATACTGAGAAAAACTTGTTACCCATTCAAATAAGCTTGTTAAACATCACCATGTAAACCCTTTAAACATTGAAACTGAACCAGTTACACATGTGAAGATTGTATGTCAATATGGGAGGAATCGTAAAAATGATTTGTGATTATACATAACAAATTCATGATTATTGGAATCTGTTTGAATGCTAGGCATGCCACTGGCTTTAAATTTACCAAGCAACCAAAGCTGAACATTGAATGAATCATTCAGGTGAGATTCTAATAAAATTGAAAAACAGTGGCCAGAATGGATTCTTCTTTTTTAGTGATAGTGGGGATGATCCAATTAAGGATCCCTGTTTTGCAAATAGAAGTGATGAATTAAACAAATCTGAATTGATCACACAAAACAAAAAGTTGATATCGGCAAGAAAATTGATGTGATCTAAAAACATTCCATGAATTTCAAAATCCCGTGGTTATATGGGCTGTGATCATCTTTGTATCTATTGCAAACAAATGATAGATCAACCTGATGAACATTACACAAGGTACCTCGCATCAGAGGATAGCAAAGGGTATGAGGATGCAATGGAGTTTAATAAGGGCAATTAGTTAAATGAATTTAATGACTTAACAATAACTGATCATGATGAAGGTATTCACAAAAATCAACAAATCAAGGCAAAAGAAGTGCACAATGTGAGCGAGAAAAAAAAATTCTCGAGGCGAACAATATAGACAAACAATGTGACTTGTTCCCTTTACTCTAAAGATTTAAGAAACATTTAATTAACCATTCCACCTAGCCATATTTGTTAAAATTCTGAGAAAGTGTTCAACAAATGTCTTTTATAATCCAAAAACCATACCCAAAGAACAAAGCCAAACTTACATCAGATGATGTAATAGAGGGAAAACAATTTCTCAATTTTCCTATTGCTCTGCCTGATTTTTTGTTCATTTTCAAATCTCTTTAAGGTATCACCAAAAATATTAAACAGTATTGCAAGAAAATCGTTTTAATGATGAAAAGAAAATAATTTGTGGATTATTACCTAAAATGCATTAAATGATGTTTGGAATTTCTCCATATCAATGTTATCAGGAATTACAAGGGGCTTCAACTAAAAACCCCTTAATTGATAATGTTGATCAGTCAAATTGACCATTTGAAAACTTGCTACTTGAAACAGGTGGCACAAAATGAATTGTAAAAGCCTCATTTCTCTGCTTTGCATACTTTAAAGAAGTTTTTTCTCTAAGGCTAATTATGGGATCAGAGTGTGTGCAGTTGATTCTTTATACTTTATCCTTATAAGGAGTGTGTGCAATTCATTCGCTATCCATGAATAATTAATAAAGTTAACAGAATTGTTGGAAAAAGCAAAATGTGGGGGGTATATTAACTTTTCTGAATATAATTTTGTGTTGTATTATACTATTTGGTTTGTTACCATGTTGACTGCTTCATGAGCTGAAATGGCATATAAATTAGTGTTATTCAATTTGCATCCAGTTAAAAAAGAGCTCATTCAGACTGATGATGATGCTGATCCAATCACTCAATTCTTAGACATTAGACATTCTTAGAAATCTTAGACAATTATTTGAAGCTCCAAAAAATCGTTGGACAACAGAATGATAGGATTCACAGCAGAAAAATATTTTTGTTAGTTTCAAAATGGGCAAGTTGGATGCTCATATTTCCAAGTGAATAATGTAAATAATGATTGGTCAAATTAATTCATGCCTAATTGAAAAATATCTTATCCTAGTGTTTTCAGACTTCAGAGGGATTTTCTCCAGTCAACTTCCTGATTGTGCATCGAGCCCCAGCAACTTGATGCATAAGCCTGCTATGGAACAACGATGAAGATATGAAAAAGAGAAAGTTCCACCTTGGACATGCTGGTCATCATCATACAGCCAAGGTGACTGTCCTGACTTATGATGCATAAAGAGAGTGTAAGTTTTGTTTGAATTATACTGAACTGTTATATTCTATTCAAGGGAAGGTTCTACACACGTGCTTCTTTTAGATATTAAGAACACTATATTTTATAATCAGCATAAAAAACACTATACTTCAACAAAAAACAGAAAGAAAATGTCTGGAGGTGAAGAAAAAGTATGTGCATTTGCACAAGATAATCTGTGCTACTTTAACCATTAAATAACTGTTTTTTCCTCTGTTGAACATCTCATTTTTGAATCCGGCATACAAGACTGATCTTACCTCTAGTTTTTTGCAGTTTTGAGTCAGAAATGAAGTAGAAAATTCAGCAATTGATCCAGAGCTGTTGCCCACTTTCAACACCTAGAGTTGATGTTCCAAGAAATGACCAGTACTTTTTGTGTTGGCTTTTTTTATATGTATTGATGTCACTACTTGAATCTGGTTTTTTACTTTTTCTGCCAATTTCTGCTCATCAAGATCTTTACTGTCCATTTGTAGATAAATGGATAAATGGTTTTCAGGCTGCTATGCCCAAAAGTGCTTCTAAATGATTCATCTCATTTTTTAAATTTGTTTTTTACTCAAGGTTTGATTAAAGCTCTTTCACCCTATAGGTCAAAAAAAACCAGAAACCAAGACAATTTTGATTTTTAGTTTATTAGAGAACCAAAAAGACAAAAAGCAAAAACCAAAGCCTAGCAACCCTGTTTATTTGATAAGGTTTCAAATTGCAATGTGTTTATGTTACAAATTGGTCATTGTGTTGTATATAAATGCTTGGGGCTTTTTAATGCTTTCAATAAACAGTTGTGATTGAATGATTTTAAATCTATATTGGGAGAATAAATTTGTATACAACTGTGTAGTACTTACTCTCAGTGGATCTTAAAAAAATATTCTAATATAAATCAAGTTAAATGAAAAGTCCAAATAGATAATTATTGTGCTTGATTTCTGCACAATGGGAAGACCAGGAGCAGGATTGCTTTAAGGTAATGAGGGTTGGAAGGGTACAAGTTTTTCAATCCCACTCACACCCCTATTGAGGCTCATGATGGTAACATTCAAGCCATTTTTGATGTATGGGAGAACCATCAGATGGAACGTATGCTGGTTCTTGAAATCCTACTTGAAATGCGCAAGTATGGATTAATAGCTTGCCTTTGGAGGTGCACCATTCAAAACAAAATTCAGGCTATACAATAATGCAGGGCGAAATTATACTCATAGTGACTGATGAAATTTATGTTATCCACTATCAAGAAAAATTGTAGTTAATCTACAGTTGACCTTATAAAAGCCATTCAGTCGACATATGACTTCAAGTGAAGGTCCATTATTATGACAAATGTTCTTTTGAATCTGAAAAAAATTTATACAACACCCTAAAGGTTTAGTTTCCAATATAAGAACTGTTGATCATTTCCAGCTCCTGTTTCTGTGACTCTTTCGAATTTGAAGAACCTTTGTTGAAGGGCCTGAATAACCCTAGACAATCTTAAAAAAACCCTTCCTCAATTTTATTTTATTTCATGGCGTTTTCACTGCAGCCATTTGGGCTTGACAACACTGCCTGTTGAAAAATCGATAAATTTCCACCATTATTAATTCCTTCTGATCTTTTCTAGAATATACTGTAGCCAAAAATTTTTCGTGAATGGGAATTTGAATGCTCGCCACCTTTCCACCTCATTTTGTTTACTGTTCCCTATTTTTCATAGAGCTGTGTTTCAAATGTTGAAGAATATTTTATTTTTCAGTCAATATTGTACTTATCTCATGTTTGCTGTTCATTCCATCAAAATTATTTGGTGAAAAAAATTTTGAGCTGTTCTGGACTTCATTTGAAGTTTGAAGTTAAAATAGTGGTTTTTTGTGCCGAAACATGAACTTTGGCACCCGAAAAATTTGAAATGGCACACAAAATTTTGACTATTGGTGCCACTTGGCATAAATTTTTCCACTGGTAAGGCTAATTTCCCCGATTTTCAGTCATGATAAGGGTTGAAAAAGCAAAATTTTTTTCTGCGTCCTCAGTTGATCTACATAAATCTTATTTGGCGATCTATGCCCCAAGTCGATCTACATAACATATTTGGCCTGACCAGCAGGACATTTTCGTCAGATAGTGTGTTTGTTTTACTGCTGCAAAATTATAGATTGACAATAATGAATATAAGTAAATAAACAGAAATTTTAAACTCTCAGTTTATTGAGTGAGATTTGCAATTTGAAAAAGAAATTCCTATTTTTGATGTTTAATACAAATAGGAAAATTGATGGCCTTGGTACAATTTTTCCATATGCAATGTTTGACTTTATATTCTCCCGATTTCCAAAGCACTGTTTTTTCTGCTGATTCTTCCCCCAACTAGGATGTTCTCCCTTCTTTTACTCCATTCGTTTTTCTGTCTGTAAAACCCTCAAAGACGCTTTATTTAATCGTTTTAAAACTTATTCTAATATTCTTAAACCCTTAGAGTCATTCATTCGTAAAAAATGGGGAAAAAATGAGAATTTTCGGGTTTAATGTAATTAAAATATTGAAATCATTATTCAAATGATCCAAAAGCACACAGTGTTTTTGAATTAAATAAGAGATCAGCAATTAAAGTCGGCGATGACTAGAATATATTTTTTATCTTTAATGAGGGAATCGTTAAAACTATCGGCGTTTTTTATTTTCTGCTCAATATCGACGTTTTTTGTGCACAGACAAAAATTTGGTAATTTATTTAATGAAAAAGCTATATTAATCACACTGAATAGAGGTAAAAATATTTTTCATCTGTTCTGGAAGAATAAAACAAGAAAATGTCTGAGAAACGGTTTAGGATTCAAAAAGAAAATTCTAGTCATCTTAAAAAAACTTCAACGGTCGTGTTTTCCTGGCAGAAAAAACATTGCTCATCACTACTGCCTAATAAATGATCTTAATAATTCTGATGATCTAAAAGGAATTATAATTCCATCTTCTGATTGATGATCTTCACACCTGTAAGTGAGGGAAGAGAACACCTTCCCCAACTTGACCAGACTGGGTAAAAATTGCCCCTTATGGTCTTTTTTGAAAAAATTTTTCGTTGTTTACTTTTTGGGTAAAATCGGTTGTGCCCCCACACACCCTCCAAACTTGTCGAGCCTCTTACAGGTATGTTCATCGACTTTACTTTGATTCGATATTTGATGGCGGTTCATATTTCTCCTTTAACAAATAATTTGAGGAAAATGAACTTCTCAACTTTTCAAATGTCTTCACATGATGAGTTCTTTTTTTGACATGATTTGAATTCAGGAACTTCATTAAGTAATCCTTAGAAATTTTTATTCTTCTGGACACATACTTTTCCAATCGAACTCATGAAGGCACGTGAATACCATTTTTAAAATTTCTAATATAATGGAAGGATGATTTATTGTTAGTGGTTATTTCATCGACAGTTGTTATTTTATATCTTGAGAGTACGTTTGTCATCAGTAATTTGATTATTTGTCTCGCGCTATATATCCATATTAATGTTTATAGTATTTGATTCGACTTTCTCATGGGCTTCTTCATAATTTTGCACACATCAATATGCTGTTCTGTTCATGATAATAATCAGCGATAGATCTGTTCTTGATTATAGAGATCTGTTCTTGATTATTATTTATCAATTAATTATTATAGCTCGTATTAATTTCTTTGTTTGTAAATTGTTTATTTACGCGTGTTTAATCATCCGAAGCAGGCTATACAAAAATGGATTGATGAATCCAAATAATGCTGCTGTTGCATGTAGGGGGCATTGTCAAAGTTTTGTATGCATTTAAGTAGGCTCGCCGAAAAAATGTGCTCGATTTTCGCCTAAAGAGTCTTCCTCTTCCATAGCACCATAGAGACTTTTTGCTGCACAGTGCAACCTGATGCCTGACGACCCTTTTGATTAATTTATAGGATTTCCTGTTCGGAAATTTGTTTTCATATGTTTTGAAACGAAAAATCTTGAAAATTTTTGGGCACATAATGGTGGATTTTAAATGATTTGAAACTCTGTTTGTTATTTCTAGTTCACAGTTGAAAAATTTCATCTTATCCTATGATTACAGCCTTTAAACATCAATACATCATGGCAAAATGTTTGAACTCGTATTGTTTCTTGATGTAATTGAATAAATGAGATTTTTCACGATTTTTTTCTGAAATTTTGTTTTTAGTGTTTAAATATTTTTGTGTTTCGTGAACATAAACTTTTTCCCATTTGGAATAGAATTCAGACATTATCAGTGTGGAACAATAATTAGTGCCTTATTTATATATTTTTGTACCACTGGAAAATCACTGAAGAAGTAATGCTTTTATACGAGAAGTAAATGCTGAAAAAAGATTTTTCTACAATTTAGAGTATTGAAATTATGAAAAATTTTCCACGCTATGTGCCACGATTAACAATCTTCAGCTAAAAGATAAAATATCCGCTGCTGAATTCTCTTCTACTTACGTTATCGTGCAATAAATCATCTAAAAACACGCCTTCCCTGCATTATTAAGATTATTTACATGCTAAAAACAGTGATTATGATCGATAACCTATAGTTGGACAAGAATATATGCATTTTCCATCTTTTTAGAAGCATTGAAATATACTTTTTCTTTCCATACACTTTTCATTGTTTTCCCCGAAAGCTTATTAAATCCAGTTGCAAAAATAGAATTGGCGCAATTTTAATGAAGTTCAAGAGAATTAGTGTTTAATCGTTTTTCTGAATTTATCAATTTCAGAGTGGGCAACCTAAATTATTGGCCAAAGTCGCACATTGCAACATTGCGTGTGCGAAAAACAGATATAGTTTGTACTGTTAGTTTGTACTGTGTTGGCAAAATGTGTACATCGAGTATCATGTTGAAAAAACTGCATAAATTAAGGGGCACAATGCACCCTGAAGCCCGACAACGTGATGAAAATTGGTAGAAAATTTTAGTTTGGACTATTGAAAATTTTTGCCTAGTGTATGTGTTCTTTTTTGGGTGTACTTCGTATTTTAGCTGATTATTTCCTATGAAGTGTGGATTTTATTTTTGTATCAGAACTACTGCTTAGCTGGTGTTCCAGTGCATGTCAATAAGTCACTCGTCATAATGAACCGATGAGCATAGCTTTGATATTTGAAAAAAATAGATCATAATTGTCAGAAAAAAACGTTTATTTCTTGATATTTCCATTACAGTTTGCTGTGGTTTGCATTTTACTTTTATTGATCATGCTATTGGAGTCTCATCTTTTGAAAACTGAAAATTAAAAGTCGATTTCCTTCCTTTGACCTTTCTTCTTTTTCTGCTTCCACTCTTTCGTTTTTGTCATTCATTTTGTTTCGAGAGAGGACAATAGATTTCAGAAACAGGATAAATCGTCATTCATTTGATCTATAGTCTTTTTTTCTTGAAATGCTTCGAAATAAATAATGGAAGTGGAGAGCAAGCAGCATTTCAGATTTTCACGATTTTCTTATAAACAATATATTGTGTAAGATTGGAAATTTGTGAGCATACTGGCCTAACCTTTAACATTTTTCGAGTGAACAATTTTACAATATGTAAATAATATGTAAACATGTAAACGATTTTGACGTACTAATTTGTGTCACTTTTCTATTTGGAAGCATTTTATAAAAAACAGACTATGTTTGGGAAATTTAGCTGAACATGTGTCTTTGTTTGTTTTATCAATCGCCACAATACTCCATTCGTTTTGAGATGATCGATGTTGGAAGGTCGCAGCCGAACTTGTATTTAAGATTATTTCAAGGCTAGTTGACTATTCAATAAATTTTTCCTTCATCATACATTTTTCCTTCATGTCATCACTCTTTTCAATTATTCCAAGATTATAGAAAATGACTTCCTGATTGTCTTTGCCCAAACTTTGACACTGCATCGATCTTTTCAAAGTGGATGAAGTATTGATTCAGAATGCTACTCGGTGTCAGCTTCTGGTTGACATTCTTCTGATGATAAAATTGTTGGGTTTATGATCATTTATTATGGGTATAATGGCAATTAAACTACTAGAAAACAAATAAATAGCACTGGTTTGGTATTGACCTCGCATTTCTGTTCATAATTCGCCTTCAAAATGAGGAAAATGCTGCCGAAAAATAACATGAAAATATATGAGTTCCAAAAACCTTTGTGCTTTGGATTTTTTTCGCCAGGTAAAGGAGTGGTCAGCAGAAATTTTCACCTAACCAGACGCACACAAAACTCTTGTCTATTCGTCGGACATCTAAACAAAAATTTACATACTATAATTAATAGCTGGTGGATTTCATGTGTGGTTTTGGATTTTATACGGTTCACTTTATGCATATGAAACGTCGTTCTAGCTAATTCAAGACTTAGGGGAAAATTGATTTTAAAGTTCAAAATATGTTCTCTTAAAAAATGGTCTTTTTCGGTAGCAATTACAAATTTAAAAAGATTTTTATAAGTTTGGTAAAAAGGGTTAAGGCAACTATAAAAAGGTTTGTCACAAAATTATTTCTGCCTTGGAATGCTGTATTTGATCCCATAAATTATGACAAATTTGGACAAGTTTAAATTCTCTATTTACTTTATTTGATATTCACCACTGTAATGTCAAAAAACTGTGCACCACCAAATAATGCTCCTTGATAACCAGCCAGTGACTTATAAGGGATGGTGTATCCACATTCCCCAAATGTCCCTTTTCCCCCAATGTTCCAATTGCCTGAAAGTCGCGTTTCCCCCAAGGGTGCTTTAAATCAAACATTGATTTTCGTTTTTCCCTGAGAGAATTCTCCAAAATTGTCAAATCCCGTTTCCCCGAAAATAGACACAGGTTGTTTAAATTTCATTTTGTAAATTGCTAATTTTTCTTAGAAACGTTGTAAATTGTAAGGTCCCCATTCAAAAAAATTTTTTCCATGAAACTTTGCACAAAATTTGCACCGTAATAGAAATTATAGTCTGTTTTTTATAAAATGCTTCCAACCCAGGATTTCGAGTACTTATAAGCAAGTATAGGGTAGTGTATAAGGTCTCGTAGTGCATTAGGTATAACATAAGCTTATATAAGCTTATATTAGCTTATATAAGGATACGCCGATCTTATGTGGACGATGGTAGCACATATGGTTTATATGGATCGATAATTTTTTTTTTTTGATAAAAATTTTGTGTGCATTATTTTACAGGATGGGCTTTGTAAAGGTTGATAAATACTGCTAAAACTGTTAATGATAGAAAAAAATTATTGTATGAAAAAGTGACGTCTATATAGATCTTATGCACTACCACTTCAGGTAGTTTTCTACACACAAAAAACAAGTATCCAATTAATGAAAGACATCGGAAAAGGCTGTAGCACATTTGTTAATTCTCTGCTTGCTATCAGTAAATTTCAGGATATTTTTTGTGGTAAGACATAATACGGTACATGGTATATGATAAGATGGTCATAAGATCAACATAGATCTTATGATTACCTGTATAGCATAGGATCCTCGTACGTTATCATAAGGTCAATATAGATCTTATGATTTCCTGTATAACATAAAATGTTATACCGGTAATGTTATACATTACAATGCTATAATGTTGTGCAAAAGAGTAACGTTACACGTTTCATTAACAGTATCATGCACTGTAAAAAAAGTTCATGGGTCCACTCAAGTATGACAAGTGTGTTGGGGTAACTCAAAATAATTGAATTAGTTGAATAATTACTGATTTTTAAGTAGATTCGAATTGAAAATTTTGAGTTGTCATTAACAAGTTTGAAGTTACTTTAGATACAAAAAATCATCATTTTTCCGAATTGGACCAATTCGAATTTTTCAAGTTGCATCAATGACTGATGCGCATGTTTATTCCGCTCCTCTAGTAGCAGTTATGATGTTATACTGCATTTACTGTAGTCAGACTTTCGAAAATTCTTGGTTTTTTTTTGTTTTTTCATGTATATACACACCGTTTTTTTCCTCGGATTTTTTCCACATGAGAACCAGACCCAAAATTTTTTTCCTCATTTTCCAAAAATTTTCCACATTTTTAAAATGCTTATAATTTAGCTACGGGTGCTTTTTTATGCATTTTAGGAGCCTACCCAGGCATTTTGTTGTATTTGTAGTCAGAAACCTGCGAAAATGAGGAAAAAATTGAGAAAATTCTGGTTATGTTAGTCAAAATGAGCTCATCAAGAACATATTGGTGTTCTGTAGGAGCGGATAAAGCAAGTTAACGATAAATTTCTCATGAATTTATCTGCTATCAACAGTTCTGTGATTCCGATTAGAATCATCTATCTTTCTTAAGTTCTTGGTCCGGCGCTGAGCGCCGGAAAAATTTTTGGATTTTCACTTTCTAAAACGCTGGAAAATGAACCTTCACAACGTTGGGAAATAAATTAAAATCAGACTGACGAAGTGTAATTTGCTTCCTATTCCGGCGCCGAGCGCCGAAAAAATTTTCGGGTTTTTGTATTCTAAAACGCTGAAAAATAAATCTCTCCAACAGATAATTCGTGAACAAATAATTTAAAATCTCGTTCTAGAGCAATATCTTCAATTTACACCTTCAATAAACGCAAAAGTTCAGATTGCAAACGTTTAAAAAATCCTAATCATCGAGAGAAAAAATTTAGACTTGATGAAAAATCTCTATTTTCGGCGACATAATTAACTGTAAACGATTAGAAAATGAAACGAGCTAACTTGATTGATAGAAACTGTTGAGCATTAATTAGTAAGTCGAAGTAGATATGCTAGCGGCTGCGCCTGATAGAATATAGTTATCATTATACCCATGACCGGCGCGAAGCGCCGGAAAGTTTTGAGATTTTCACCTTTTAAAGTCCACCAAACGCATTTTTTCGGTTTAGAGTTCCCCAAAATTTTTTCCACAATGAGAACCATACCCAAAATTTTTTTTCCTCATTTCGAAATTTTTTTCCTAAAAACACCCCATTTAAGGAAAAAAACAGTGGTTGCAATGTGCAACTTGAGGAAAAATTTTGATTGCACAGATAAATTTTTGGTTGCTCACTAAAATCGATAAATTTGCTTAAATTTGTCGGAAAAAAACATCACAAACTAGTTTTTTGTATTTCATTCGATCTGCGTGAGTTTTAGGCATTTAAAACCCAATTTTCTGAGTTTTGGAGACAGAAAGAAAAGATTAGCATGACTGAACTAGAGTAATTAGTTCGGTGCCCAGTGCCGAAAATTTTTTCTGGATTTTGATATTCTAGAACACTGGAAAATGAATCTTTTTACTTATTTCCAGACAGAAGGTTTGATTTCTCAGTGAATTTAATAAATTTTCAGTCTGACAAACTGGAATTCAAAAACTAGGCAAGCGACCAAGAATTTTGATCTTCTAATGGGAAAAAATTTCTACACTCTAAATGTTTTAATCTCATAAAAGTCGAAATTTTTATGAAGATGCAAAATAATTTTGGGAAAATGACGGAGAAAATGTTAGTTCTCATCAAATTCGTCAACAAACAACACAGGATCAAACATTTATCCATAACATGTTGATAATTAGATAGAACCTATAAGCACTAATTAGAATGATCTCTTATAACTGCGCACTAGAATAATGTGAAAAATCATAAATGAATTGAAACCCAGCACGAAGCGTTTTTCCTTAATTTTCAATCTGATATATCTACAGGCAGTACCAATCATAATTATTTATCAAAAAATTTTCAAATGATTTGAAGCTTAAAAATGCGCGATATAGGTATTTTACTTCGACTTGTGTATTGATAATTATTTCCGGCTCTTAGCACCAGAAGAAAATTTCAGGTTCTGATATTCTATAGCATTGGAAAATAAATATTTTAAATATTTTTTCCCTGCATGAAATGTGTCCAATTTTTCAGTGAATTCAAGTCTGGCAAACTAAAATTCAAAAATTAGGCAATCAACAAAGAATCTGGATAGCTTTTTCAGATAGCAAGAAAATCTGCCATTTCCCCATGCCGATGATGTTTCAATCATTTTCCAAATGCAAAAAGTTATGTTCATGATAACCAAAAATTCTAAAGCACTGCAAAACGATTTTGTAAAAACAATCTAGAAAAACCTTGATTTTTGTCAAATATGCAAAAAAACAATACAAGGTATAAAACATTCTCCCATAGCAGGCTGATTTTTAAAAGCTATAAGCATAAACTAGGCCGACATTTTCTAATTGCACAACAGGATGATACCATACCTGTAAGACCTCTGACCAGTTGGGGGGGGGTTCGAAAAAAGTCGAAATTTTTTGCAAATTTTTTTAATTTTTTCCAAACTGGGGGGGGGGGGGGTTCAGGGAGTTTTTGGTGAATACATATGTGCCCTTCATTAATTTTCGTAATTCATTCATTTTCTAGAAGTTCCTGATGAGACGAGTTCAGAACAAGAATAATTTTGATTGGGTCGCGAATATTGGTGGAGTTACCCCCATACATGTAACAAAGTCCTGAGGTCTGGGGGAGGGTGGTTGGGCCACTTTTTTTGGGCTGGGGGTCAGTAATTCCTGAAATTTTGGGGGAGGGGTCTCTCAAGCAAAAAAAAATTCGATTTTTCACGAAAAAAGTTCGAAAAAGAGTTCAAAAAATAGTAATTTTTGTCTAAAAAATGATGAAAAATGTATTTATGGCGCCAAACGCCGAGAAAATTGATGTTTTTGACCATTTTTTGTTCAAAAATTGACATTTTTCATCAAAAAATTAACATTTTTCCGACCAAAGGTATGGGGGTCCATAGGACTACCCTATGGCTAGCCATAGGATTGGAAAATCCTGGGGGGGAGGTGGTCGCCTAACGGCTAGTCATTGGTCGATGATTTCTGGGGGGGGGGTTCCCATAGCAGTCCCCCCCAATTACATGTATGGTTACTGCTGTTTGAAATTTTTGTTTTCAGCATATATTGGGTATTAGTGGAGCTGGTTGACACCCCTTTAACAGGTACATGATGTACATTCATTTTAACATGCAAGCTATATGCTTGCTGCCATCAACAGAAGGAGGGTGATTTTAGCAGCCGTTCTACCACATTTGGAGGAGCCTCAACAACGGGGGTGCAGCTGGTGTACCCTAAGTTAAGCCAAAGGAAGATTTCAAAGGAAGAATAAATGTGGGCTGCTAAAATCACCCTCCTTCTGTTGATGGCAGCAAGCGTAGCTTGCCTGTTAAAATGAACGTACATCAGTGTTATATCTTTTCTATTATGTATATCTTCTCTATTATGTAGTAATATCAAATTCATTGCTGAATCGTAGTATTCTAAACTTCTGAAATTTCTGAAATTTTCCCAACTTTAATGCACTGTAACTTCGTGAATATTGCTGACCCAATCAAATTTTTTGTTTATATGAACTCAGGTCACCAAGACCTGATGAAATATGTGTAAACTAGCGAAATTCATTGGTGGCACATACCCGAGTTGGGTATATGGTTGGCCAATTTGTGGGGGTCCCCTCCAAGTTCATGTATGGATGATACTATGAATCATAAATGATTTGAAATCTGGTGCGAAGCCCAAAATTTTTTTGGTATTTTCCATTTCAAAATGCATCTCCGTACAGGTATCTACTGATCAAAAGGGTCATTAGGTTATAATTTTTACAATCCAATTTGGCTTGTGCCGCTAAATTTATGGGAGCCAATCAGAATTTTTAGGAGCCATGGCTCCTAATTGGCATAAAAAAACTCTGGCTGGGGGTCAGTCAGGACAGGGGGTGGAATACAAATTTATTTTGGTTCTTGTTATCAAAGAGGAAGGTCTCAGAAAGTCATCTAACATCCAAGCAGCATATTATTTAATGTAAGTCAGATGTGTGAAATAATTTGATTAGATGGCACTTTTCAAAGTTCAATGTTGTTTTTTTGAAATCAAGTATGATTTTTCTAGAAAAATTGTGAAACCACAGCATCATTTTCCTTTTCATGACAATTTCCTCTTCTCTGTTGCTGATTTTCCTTTGTTATCTCCTCAATCATTGCTGCGAAAGTCAAATCTGCTGGGGGTCAGCAAGAATCTGCTAGAGGTCAATAAAAATCTGCTGAGGGATAAATGCCCCTTCAAACCCCTGCATATGCATGTATGATAGCCACATTATACATGTTTTTAAAATGCCAAAAATTTTTGCAAAATGAGGAAAAAAAATTTTGGGTTCAGTTCTCATGTGAAATAAGTCTTTGAAGAAAAAAATGGTGAGTAGAATGTCAATATATTAGCAAATTTAAAAAAATGTAACCTGTCCATCCTGATTTTGCCAAAATATTTGTTAGCATAGATAAGAATCTGAGTGATGATGATGTGGCATTGAACATTAACATGAAACGAAAAATTTGGAGATTTATTAATAACTTAGAGGTTTATGATTTGATAATGAACATCTGAAGAAGCTTATGATTAGCATGACATCTCGTGAACCCTAAATTTCTGTTTTCAAGCAGGAAACTTTTGATGTTCTGTAGCAGAATTTCAATTATATTTTTCTTGCTTGTCTTGCTATTGCTCTACATACTACCACCATTTTTTCCTCCCAAATCGTGCTTTTTCGTGAAAAATAATTTGGAAAAGGGAAGAAAATTTTGGAGGTCAGATACAGAGAAGATGAATTTTGGTATATTTTAGAAGGTCACAATCTCAAAATTTTCCAGCATTTTGCGCCAGTTATAACTCTATTTATCATTATCATGTATTACCTTCAAGCTTGCATCAGCTGTTCAACCTGTTGAATCATACTATTTTTCAGACAAATTTTGTTGATGGTTACTTTGCTTTATAAATACGTCATCGGTAAACAAATGAAACCCAGCATCAAATTTATGGAACAGATATATGATGAGGTAATAATACTCTTGTTTACGAAAATAGTTGTACAAGTTGAAACATTTGTAAATATTCCAGGTGAGTGCAATGGTTGATAGCTTTCAGATAAAAAAGACACCCACAAGGAAAATTGACGTCACAATTACAGAAGTAGAGCATACCAGCAACTTCTATGGGATCATTGCCACTTTTTTAGAGTAATAGTTTGTTTTGTTAAAATGCTTTACTTTCACCCTTAATGATTTATTATTCGCACTTACGGGTATTTTAATTTATAATCTTTTCATCATTTTATTCATTGTAAAATGTCATCATTCTGTTTTATTGTTGAGCGCTTTACTTTTCATTGTTGATGTTCACTATTCGCCTTTACCTGAAGATTTCGTGCAATTTACAATCTATATCAGTCTATTCAATTCTGATTATATAGGTTTGTTTTATTTGTTGTTATACCTCTGTAAAATAAAATTTATTATCAATTTACATAGTTTCTAGGGCGAAAAGAATATTGTAAAATTGAGTAACATTATGATAACATCATGTTATAAAATTCTATAAGGCATGACATAAGATCACTATAAGAAAGTATACGGTATGGGATGGTCATGGCAAAATTCTGTAAGGTAGTTTATACGGTCTATTACAAATATTCATAAGATCTTGGACAATCTTATACATTTTTATACTTGACATTATATTATACCTTACACTTTTTTATAAGAATCCGAAACCCTGGGAAATAGGAAAGTGACACAAATCAATATCATTGTCAAAATCGTTTACATAGAGCTCCTACTATAAACTTTTTCACTAAAAAAATTGTAAAGGTTAGGGCAGCACGCTCACAAATTTTCATTCCTATATGATATATTGTTTATTAGAAAATCGTCAAAATCTGAAATACTACTTGCTTTCCACTTTTATTATTCAGAAACATTTCAAGAAAAACAGACTATACATAGATTTTATTACCATGCCGGATTCTATGTGGATCCAGTTGAATCTGCTTTTTAGGATCCGACTCCGATGATTGCAGTTTCCTAGATTCAGATATTTCTAGTATTCGGGGAATCAGGACGTTGGGGAAATAGAGACATTCGGGGAATAGGGACACTATCATAAGGGATACATCTTTTTTTATTTGCAATTGGGGGTTATATAATAGAGGAATATTTTTAAGACTTTTCATGTCTGCTATGGAACAATTTTTTCTATAGCCGGCTAGCAGATTTTCTTTGAGCCGTCCAAAGTTTTTCTGTTGCCCGAATGTTTGTTATAAAAACTGAATCAATTGTGTGTGAGTGCACGCATAACAATGAAGTCTGAAAATAGTTACAGAAATGGTGGCGTCACAATAGATGATGAAAAATTTCGTCTTAGATGCATTTAAGCAGTTACGAAAGTTTTGGTAAATTTCATTGGACTCAAGGAAAAACAAGCAAAACCAAGCATAGCATGGGTTAAAGAATCCAATAGTCTTTAAAATTTCTGGAATATTCTATGGTAAAAGAATGCACTGCTTTCAGTAGTACAATAAAAACTTTTGGAGGCAGTGCTTATTTCAGTGTTTTCTAATTTATAAGCATTCTGTGAAAAGCAGACTCAATGGATTTGCTAATTCCAGTTCGAGAATTTCAAGTTTTTGCATCAAAAACAGTGTTTTTTTGCACGAGCTGTTTTGCATGGTGCAAAAAAATAACCAACAAAGTTTTGCAGGCCAAAATTTTTTTTGTCCCATAGATAAATATTTCACTTTTTACGAAGTTTTTTCCACATGTAAAGAGGTCGAATTTTTTCCACATGTGGAGAATTTTTTGAAAAAATCTCAAAAGTTAACTTTGAATTTTGTGTTCATAAATGATAATTTCTAGAAATTTTATCATTTGAAAAATTTAATAACCAATAATTTGTTTGTTAGCTTTTATAATTTTGGCCGAAAAGCTATAAGTCAGAAGTGTAGAAATTTTTCACAAATACTTCCATGAAGCTTTTGAATTGAATTTATGTTAAAAAAGAAACAAAAAAACAAATAATACTTTTAAGACGATGAAATCTATTGAAAATTACTGATAAGTGAAGGTATACACGTAAAAGTCACACTTACTGGAAAATTGTGAGATTTGGCCTACTAAAATTCACCGAAATGCATCTTTTATGAAAACACCAAATTTTTCTCCACATTTGATAAATATTTTTGCATGGTGAAAAAAATCTGGAAAAAAAGTTTTCCACGAGTGAAAAAAAGTAGAGCACAGTGCAAAAAAATACCGATCAAAAACAAAATGCAACATTGTGAATACAACAAATGTCATTACTATAAAACTGTTTACCTCTTTCTTAATTATCTATAATGTTTTTTCGTTTCTTTAAGTTGCAATACTCTTTGCTCATTTTACGTTTGATTTTTTAATGTGTTTTTTTCCTTTCAATTTGTTTCGATCTACCTCCATTTTTTCTCGTCCGAGATAAATTCCAGATTCTCTCATCCTCGGATATTATGTTCTGGAAAGACTTTACAGGAAATAACAGTATAGTAACAATATTTTTTAGTCGATATGAATTCTTTGTCATTAAGACAGTTGGCTTCATTCCTAAGATTTTTAATTTCAGAAATTTTTATATGATTCTGCGCCGATTACAACAGCCAATTGGATATTATAAATCGATTCACTGTGGTACAACAGTGCATCAAGAACAAAAGAAAAAGAAGCCGACTTTACCCAAAAATTTTTATCGTGTCAAAGTAAGAAATATTCACATCATCCTTTATTGCAAGGAAAGTATTGTTATTTTAAATGCTGATACCTGCAAAACAAAAATTAAGCATAAAATAATGCGAGCTCACTACTTGAGAGATCAAAGTTCACCATAAAAAGATTTTCTGTTACATGATCACTGATCAGTAAAAAAATTGAAACTATCCCTATGATATGTTTGGCTTATAAACAAGTTTGCATACTTTTCCTCTTGAAAAATATTGTAAAAAATAAAGAAAAATACTGAAAATGGTTTTTCGAATTCCATACAAATACTACAGTATATTCTGATGTACAGTTTCTTACTGTAAATCAGTGCTTGTTGTTGTCACCATTCTTGATACTGTAGTTTGTTTTGTATGGTTCAGCTTACTAGCTTGATTTTGAATTTATTCGTTTTGTTACATAATACAAACCTTTGCAGTGAAATGATCCAAAAAAACAAATTCAAAAATGAAGCCAATACAGCTTCTGATTGAATATCAACAGCTCATATTTTCTTCAACTCATGACTGACAAGCTTGACAAAGAGCATATAAGAACTGTAACAACATGAACTCTGAATCATTCCTGGTGAGAAATAGTGTGGACTGGATTAAGAGTTTTCCATGAAATTTTGTGATTTGTGTTTGTTGAAAATTAATTTGTGATCTTAACACAGATATTAGCTGAACGAGAGGGCCAATTCAAAGTTCACCACATTGGATACAGCAGTTGCGAAGATCAGTGGATCAAAGCGGAGCAACTAATAAATTTGAACGACAGCTACTCAAGAAAAAAAAAAGTTGATATTGACGAATTCTGCGATTTATTCCGTTTTCGCCTCAAGAAATCGCTAATTCTGAGTCGAAGAAGCCGCAAAAAATTTCAATATTAATTCTGATACATTTGACGATTTAAAAACCATTTTTGAAGAAAACGGCAGCGAAAAAATTAAAATACGGTCGTTATTCGATAACAAGCGAAAATTTATGCAAGTTTTTGGGCAGCTACAAATTTTGGGCGTTTCGGATAAACAATAAAAACGGCGACTTCTGCTACATTAAACCGAATAGTCTCATCATCAAATTGACGAATGAAAAATTTATTGATCTCGAAGAAAATGGACTTAAAAACATTTGCAATGGATCGGAATTATTGAAAATTACTTACAGCCGCAGAGACGAACCAAAAAATATGTTTTCCAGTCGTCCTTGGATGTGAAAATTATGGCGACAACTGGAAAAATAATTAGAATTCAGAAATCTTTTTTCAAGCCGTTTTTGTATAATAACGTTGACATTGAAGTGGTACTTGCATCATTAAATAGTTTTTATCAAAAACACAAATGGACAGTTGTAATTCAAAATAGAATTGAGCTCCAGAGTGGATTTGAGATAAATTTTAATGATCCCATTTTACACATATTCGTTGCATGCTTGATTCTTTGAGAGTCAAAAAAAACAATGCTAGAGGAGGCCGTCAAAAACGAAAATTTGATGACCTGATAGGGAATTTGCATTGGGACTTTCATATGCATGGTGCTGAAATACGGTATCTCAATCCTACTGTAAAACTAAGGCTACCCAAACTAAATATATCGTCCGCCAAATCGCGAGCAGCAAAAAGCTATTTGGTTAATTCTATACGGAAAACTGCACTAAAAGCATTACGTAATATTGAAAGTTGGCCATATTTTGTGAAAACTATACAGGTAGAGGAACATTCTACAGGAGTTACACATGATATTTCTTTATGTTCTATGGACCAAAAATCGAACAGTGTAACTGAAGCAGCATGCTTCAAAAATGATTCCAAATTATCTGATCGTGACTACCGGAAACTTTCAAGAATTGTTAAACTGCCCAAGTTATGGAAAATTAAACAACGTGAACATTTTTTGAATAATTTGCTCTGTGTGAAAATTTTGCCTATCACCTTGGGTCATTCGTCCAAAATTAATGGTGCTCAGGTCAGCCTGAAACATATCTTACGCCTCAAATTTGAGCATGATCATGAATTTCATCAATTTTTTTGTCATGACCCCAATCAAATATTAAAATTGAAATTAGGGGGTGATGGAAACAGTCGTTTCCGGGAAACATTCACATATTAATTTTGCAGTCTCTATTTTGAACGAAAGTCATGAAAAAACGTCAATTGACAAAACATATCCGATACTCATTTTCGAAGGTAAAGAAAACTATGAATCAATGAAGCCCGTGCTCAGTGACTTGATCAAGGAGATTGATGATCTACAATGCACTGGCATGAAAATAAACGACAAATTGATACCTGTTAATATTTATGTAACAGGTGATATGAAATTTCTCCTAGCAATCTTAGGACTTGATGGTATTGCAGGAAAATGTTCATGTATATATTGTTACATTCCGAAAGATGAGTTGGGCAATGCACATAAGTCTTTTGACCATCGTACTATTGTTGAAATGAAAAAAAAGACCAACTACCATCATCAAACAAACAAAAATATAATTGCTGTTCGATTCCGATTTTTTATCCGATTGAACTTTTTGATCATGTTATAGACATTCTTCACTTTTTTTTTGCGCCTCGCAGACACTCTGTTTGCTCTCCTCATCAAAGAGCTCATTGGTTTAGACGATCTGGATACACCCAATTCCACATTGAATTTGGATAAAATGTGAACGACTTAAACAGCTGAGTTCAGAAATAGAAAAAATCGGGCCTTGGAAAAGGATGCTCTATTATTGTAAAATTTTTTAAACCAAAAAATGGATTGGGAGTCGATTTGTACTACAATTTTCGGGCGAGACAAGCTTTTGATCTTTCAAAATTTGGATTTGTCATTATTTCCTAGACTTTCAAAATCAAACGAAAGAGTGGAATTATGGAAAAAAATTGTAAAACATTACATAAGTTTGTGTAAACCACGATATTGGTCAGAATCTGGAATGGATCAGTTCGGAATGGAAGCCAGTGATTGGCTCCAAATTGTTTACATCTGTATATCGGCAAAAAATGTTACTCCTTATATGCATATCTATGCCACTCATTTTCATGAACTGCTGATGAAGACAAAGGAATTATGGCCCTATTGCCAGGAAATGTTTGAAAAAATTTAATGACGTCAGCACTATCAAGTGTCACCGCTGCACAAATAAAAATAGCGAAACTGGTTGTCGCCAATTATTACAGGGACATTTATGATGTAGATCGTTCATTGCCAAAATTAAAGAAGATGTAATTGACGATTCATGTGCTTGATAATTTGTTTTTTTTCATTTTGCTTCAAAATTATGCTGCACACTTTTTATTCCCATTGTGTCCTTATGCTGCACACTTTTTTCCATTATCAATTAAATGCTAGTACTTTTTCATTATTGTTGTGCTATCCATCCAGTTTCATTGATTAAATTCACCAACACAGAGCACAACCTAGTCGTCATCATATTTTCAAGCAGCACGCTTATCGGGGCAAAACATGCCTCCTACCTACATGTACACAGGCACACATACACACACAGACGCACACACACAGGCTGAGCATCTCCATACCTTGAGATTTTGCCTTTATTTTTTCCGGCATTCTTTTCATTAGGGGCGGAGTTAGCAGGAAAAAAATCTGATTTTCAACTCTGAGCCAGAAAAGACAATATAAAAATTTCATCCAATCAGATTGCAGAAGACATCAGTCGATTCGCCAGATCCTCCTCTTTCTAATGGTGTAGCCGAAACTAAATTTGCTCCATCCAATCATGACGTAGACCAGTTTTTCCTAAGACCACCTCCAAATTTTTTCAAATTTGTTGCAGTAAATTTTTTAAAGTAAGGCCCACAAAACTGCAAAATGACAATATAAAAATTTTAAAAAAGTTGAACAAACATTATATATTCTTAATGCTGAATAATTAAGCTATTCAAATCTGCTGCGGTAAAATTTTCTAGCTTGCATGTACAAAAAGTTTTGCCTAAAAAATATGGGAAAAAACGCCAAATTTTCATGTTTTTTCACAATTGTGAAAAAGTGCCACTGGAACGTTTAGTTCAATATGACCTAGGTAGGCCAAAAGCGAAAGAACGATTGGATCATGATTTTCAACTAATCAGATAGCCCACACGAGTTTCGACGAACCATATTACCATTGAATATCATTGGTCAGTTCAAGGCGTCAGAATACAAAAATTTGTTTTTGTATTGTATTGTTCCAGGTGATGTTTTTTGTTTTTTACTTATATCATTGACTGCAGGACTTGATTTTATGATCAGAAAGATAAGCATCAAATGCCTGGTTCTAATTTTTTTGTTTTCCAGTGACAAAAAGCTACCTTACGAATATGGAAGATCAAAATGTCGTTGCTTTTTACCACTTCCTGGCCTTAATTCACTGATATAGCTAGGCGACTTAATGCTGATACAATCCCCCAAGCTGATTTTTCTTTGATCAAATGATTGCAGTGTTTCTCGGATTATTACCAAAATTTTTGATGGGTAAGTCAACTCATCATGACAAAAAAATTTCTGAAGAGAGCAGGAAATAAAA